>JAUZNK010036215.1:0-17933 GCA_035046665.1 Euphysa ruthae
TTCGTTTTGAGTTTTAGAAGATAAGGAAAAATTATCACGTCAAGTCTTATATTTCTATAATCTTTTTATTTAACTTGACATCATTTTTGACCTCGGGATCCCTTTAAGCATTATTTTTCATCGTTACACCCGAAACCTTGGTAAAACTTATTATATTAATGAGATTAAAACTATGTTTAATTTTAAATCTAAGGTTGGTTTTTGTGCAAACGAAACAGTTACCTACGTTTTTTATTAAATCTTAAACACAAGAAAAGATATTAAAACTGTCAGCATGCATATGGCTGCTATTTCTTGTTTGAGCGTTCACATGAAGCTCGCAAGTGCACAAATACATTACTAACATGAAGCTGACAAGTGCACTAGTAAAAATACTGTCACGTGATCTTTTTTAGTGCTAAGGGACATTTAGGATATAGTAAAAATTCCTTACCTTCTATCCCGAAATTTACTCAATAGCTCATAAAAATTTCTAATAGTCTATCAGAAAAAAAACTCGCTTTTGTAGCAGAAACTGCGTGAAACTTAGATTCTAGCGTTATATAACATGACTACTTTATTGCAAAGCAACCCACCTAAAATTGACTTTTTGCTATTAAAAAATACCTAGATTTAAGAATTTTTTTGACGTTACTCACATAAAATATTATAAACAAATTTTCAAAAATAACTGAAATATCCCTGCAAAACATTGCAAATATATATATATTTATATATTTTTTTTTTTTCATGTTTGGAAAATTTTCTGTGTACCACCAAAAATTATCTAAAAATTGGATTTACAGGATTAAATACACAGCTTTTGTTTAATGAACATTTTGTTGTTGTTATATTTATATCCAAAGAATTCTGAAAGACGGGAATCCTTCTTCCTCAATAAAACAAAATTATTTTATTTTTGCTAAAATAAAAACCCGAAGGAGTTTTTTTAAAGACTCACAAGCAAAAATTGCCAGCCTACAGGTCAGTAGCGGAAAATTGTCAGTTACGGTTTGACAAAAAAAAAGTATTTTATTATCTAAGAATGGCAAATATGTACAATATGTTTTGATGCTGCTGATTATTCCTAGGTAAAAAACTGTAAAACATGTCCACATTTTCAGCTCCAGATATTTCTTGGTGTTATTAATTAAAATTCAAAATTATCCGTCACGGCTTTGCTAAAATTTCCAAAAATGACGACAAATTCAACTGTCATTTCGTCTTGAATGATTGATTTTACTTGATAAAAACCGAAAGAAGTTCTGGAAGGTTGAAGGAATTTTTCATCTCAGTTATATTGAGGGAAAAACACTCAAAATATTCATTTCATAAAAATACAGTTAAGACGTCATAAGACACAACCATTTCACATAGCATTTGAAGCAAATCATCATTAGTAAGGAAAATATTTTTCATCACATTATCTTGCGTTTCGTGAACTACATCTGGAAGATGACAGTATCCCACAACACAGCATGCTGATAAAATAGCTTCCTTTCTTTCGTCTACATAAATACTTTCAACACCTTTGTTTAATGATAGAGGCTTGTCGCGTTTTTTTTATAACGTAGCATATTAGCGAGGAGTAAATGCGGAGACACCGTTAAAAACGGGAACTAATGAAACTTAATAATTTTTTCAAGTTTTTCAATTTTTTCAAACTATTTTTTCTCTTGAAGACTCTAGACACATACAAATGATTAAGGAAAAAAAAATGAGTAAAACAAGTTGTTTTGCTTTTAAAAATGCCCTTTTTTACAAAGATAAGTTTTTTTTTACACATAGCGACACCATAAGTAACGACTTTAAACGTCCCAAAATACATATTTTACGGTCCCAAATCAATTTGAAGACTGGTAAATAGGTTGCCACTGAAATATATAATCTTCTATGAAAATTTCAATAAATAAGACAAATTATAAGTATACAAGGTTCCCAGAAAAAACTTGAAAAGTGTTGTATCTGAATAGGGAAAACCTGTAGAGATAAAAAACAAACTAAAAAAACCTCTGAAACGAGTGAAACGAGGAGGATTTCAAGCAAGGAAGAAGCTCTAAATAACATTGTAAATACTAATTCAAGTGGGGTAAATAGAAAAGATAATAGTCCGTTAAAAAGTATGAAAATGAATATTTCTACTGACTATGACAACCATTTAGGAACCATTACTGTATCTGCATAAAAAATTTGATCCGATCAAATTATCGACACCTTCTTTTTATGAAAAAATTACTGGATACAAATTTATTGACATGGAAATACTATGAATCTAAGTTGCTTTCTTCGTGAAATAAAATTTTAAATACGGAATCCTTCTTCTACAACATTTTTTTTCCATTTTCTGACAAAAAACAACTTTTTTCTGCATTTATTAACTATTTTAATTTTTCCCTTTGAGATTCTGCCAATGACAATAACGTACCTATCAGTCAATTAAACTGTAAATATTATGGTACTGATGACTTTTGTGGTTCTAAATTTGATAGCAGGTATTCTTTTTCAGTTTTTCATCTTAATATAACCTCTCTAATAAAAAGGTTTGATGATTTCCACAGTATATTATCACGACTTAACTTCGAATTCAATATTATGGGAATAAATGAAACTAGACTCAAGAAAAACATGACTCCTCCTATCTCAATTGAACTTAAGGATTGAATCTTGAACACACTCCTACAGAGTTTTCCTGTGGAGGATCTTTCTTGTATTTATTTAACAATATGAAATTTAAGTGCAGAAATGATTGGTGTACCAAATAAACTTTTAAAAATCTATATTTGTTGAAAAAACCTGTCCCAGAAGATCAAATATTATTGTTGAATGAATTTATAGATATCCATGTATGGATATAGATAATTTTAACAATGGTTATTTGACTTTTTTTCTTTCAAAACTACCATCTGAAAACAAATCTTTATAGCGTGATTTCAGCATAATTTCTCAAATAATAAAACTGTATTCTTCAACTAAGTAGCTTCTCAAAATGTTTTTTTATTTTGTCACTCTTCCTTCGAGAATAACAGATCGATCTAAAACACTTATTGATAAAATTTTTTCTAATCTTAGAATTTAGTTTTGATTTTTTTTCTCCAAAATATTTGATCAATGTTCCTCTAAAGAAGGTGAATATCAAGGGTTACAGGCGTAAATTTAAAACTTGGATTATAAAAGTAATTTTAAAATCTGATCAATAGCCTAAAATTACTCATGGTAAAAGACCAAGAAATTATGACTATATACAACATTGAGTTCAAAAGTTACAAGAGCATGTTGAATACTTTAATTCAAAGTAGTAAAAACAACATTTTTTTTTTACCTGAGGATGCCAATAATCTCCCGGAGACTTGGAATGTTATTACAAATCTAATAGATTTTAAAAACAACAAAAGTCCATCTCCAAATTGTAGGCAAGAAAAATCTTTTTTACAACAGATCTTACATTTATTTTAGAAAACTAAATACTTTCTTCACTTCCATTGTTCAAAAAATATCACACTTGAAATCTGGAAAGGCCTCTGCACCCAATAGTGTACGAAAATGTATACTGAAAGATTTCAAAAACGAATGTTCTCCCATTTCTGCAAAACTTTTTGACATCTCCTTCCAAAATGGCACCTTTCCTCAAATTCTGAAAATAATGTCTGTTCTGCCTTTATTCAAAAAAAGGGTCTAATTCTTATTAATCGGTTTCATTCTAATTTGCATAATCACAAAAAACTGACTTTATTAAAATTTCAGTCCCATCGAATCCAATAAACAATGAAATCAAATCAAATTAATTGGTAAATAATTTCTTTCTATTTTTCAAAGTACCCTGGTATATTCATAGACTGTAATCTATCTCGGCAGCACCAACTAGATACCTTAGTAAAAAAAAAAAATAGATCTAAGAGTATGCTGTGTAAAACACATTACTCTGTGACTAAACCTACTCTAAAAATATATTTTATTCTACATTCTTTTCTCATCTAAATTGCTATTGTCAAGTCTTCGAGCAAAAAGAAATAATCATGTCAATAAAATACTTTCAGTTTAACGTCAATCCATTCGCATTATAAACTTTCAATCATTTAGACCAGATACCTCAGAAACATTTTATGAACTTGAAAATTCTTGTTTATTTATCCATAGTCAAAATAGCAAGTCTTCTTTTTGTTTTCGATTCTAATTTTTTAAATTTCGAATTTCTTTAATGACACTCGAATAATGTATAAAAACCTAATAAGAAATTTGGATAATGGAAAACTTTATGTTACTTCTCATAAAACTCAAATGTATGGTAAGTATTCTATCTCATTTATCAATGCATCTGTCACTGGAGTAAATATCTTGTTTCTTTTGTAAATGATTTTGAGAACTAATTTAATTTCTCTCTTTTTTCCTTGATCAGATTTTTTTTTTTTTTTTACTGACATTTTCTGAACGAACTTTATATATAAATTTTTGTCAAGAACTAAACTCTTTTTTTTTTGTAATTATATGTATATTTCTGCAATTTTTATCAAAATACATTTTTCTATTCTGTAATAATTGTATAATTAGTAGTATAAATTTTTATTGAAGAATTGAATTTCGTAAAGAAATTACTATTATTATTATTTTTTTATTATTATTATTATTATTGTCAACAGTTTTTAGCATGTATCATGTCCATCTTGTATAAAAACAGAATTAAAATTTTAAGAACTAGTGTCAAAAAAGGTCTTTGTGTCTCTTCTTTTACTGCAGTGCTAATACTGCAGTTGTCTTCATGGATTTTATTCTTCATGTTCAACGGATTACGGCTATGATGAAAATAAAAAAGCTTTATACAGTATGAGAGCGTAAATTCATAGCCATTATTTCTATGACAAAAGGTAATATTTTAGACACAGAAGTAATGATTCGCTCTTGTAAAGCTTGTTATTTACAAAATGACCAAGTAAAAAATGATCCAGTAGAATATGCTGATTGAAAGTCAAATCAAAAATAATTTCAACTGTCGCGGTTCAGCTAAAACATGGATAATTTTAGTTCAAAGCGTGTATGGGAACTTTCAATATTAAAGCATAAATTACACTATACTGAATTTTAAGGGATGATGACACCAAAACTCGTTTATGTACTAAAGACACTATACCGAAATAACGGTTTTAAAATTGGAGTTTGTGGTTCACGTCTAAAAGAGTGGGTTTTTGGCATCGAAAATTAAAAAAGAAAGTAAAATTGTTAGGCCAAAAAGTTAAGTTGACGACCAGTTTTATTGAAAACCTACCAAATTACTATGGTATTGCGATAAGACAAAACAAAAATGATTTTCCTGGCATGCAAGCAGCAGTGTAAGCACCTTGTTTCACGTCGCATCTTCTAATGAAAATAATTGGCATTTTTTACATTGCCACGAAGAAAATACAATTTTTTTTCAATGTTCAGGACTTCTTCTGGTGCAACAGGTACATCCGCCAACACTGAAAAAAACTTGTCATATTTCGTTTGCCAATCCCATGACAAGTGTTGCATATATGAGTTGCTTAAAGTTCTCCAAATTTTCGCTTGCCGGTGTGATTCTTGCACATGAATTACTGGTAAACATTATGGTGGCTTGCTTCCAACTCTGCAAATCTTTGAAGATACAGGCGGCATGGTTTTGTAAAATTGTTTGGCCTGTGACAGAAAATAAGTTCAACAGAGTTTTTGACGCAGAAATGTGTAACAATCAGTCGTTTGTTATTTCTGCTCGGCTAAAATTCTACACAGCTGTAAACATATTTATTACAGTTATAAGAGCCTACACTGTCTCAAGAACATTTTTTAAGCTGCTGCTTGACATAAAGGAACCAGTTGACCCCACTCTAAACTCGTAAGTTGGTAAAACCTACCCAATCAAACAAATATGCTCAATTTCTTTATTGATAATTTGCCGTATGTTTGACATAAAGCTGTTCGTAGAAGGCTACACATGGCATTAACACATTCAGTTTAGAAACGAGTATAAAGCTGTTAAATCTGTGGCATGTAAGTCGATTATCGGCAGCATAGTAACAACACTTTTAACACATATATACAGACCAACTGAGGGTGAATTCTTGAAGATTTAGGATGCGTTCCAGAGAAAATCAATAAAACGATTTAGAAGGGCTTCTTGAAAGTAAATATGAAAAAAATATGTTTTGCATGATATTCTGTAATGAAATCATGATTCAGATCCTAAACTGACCAGTTTCTTAATACAAAAACAACTTGGCAAGGTGCCTACACTCAGAAATTTAAGAATAAGGAGTCTTAACACATCCTCTGGCTGATATTTTTTGCATTTTAAGAAAATATTACTAAGTAGATTTAAAGATCAAACGGTTGTTTGAAACTCCTACTCCAAGGAATATGTTTTACTCATAGTTGATCAGAAATTACGAGAGGTCCTGATTTATCTTACCAAACAAGCAATGTCAAAAAAACTAGGTTCTTTTGAAAAAGAACATAGCAAAAAAAATGTTTTATCAGCAAAATTGGTCGAAGGCTTGTTCTCGTTAAAGCAGATATGTTTGGTGCGAAGTATTGTACTATAATGACCCCAACATTTGCTTGGACCTCAGACCACTTGTTTTTCTTATCTCAGGGATCCAATTCCTTCATTTGTTGTATGGTGAAATTACCATTAGCAATTGCGATAGATCCAATTCCGTGATGACTATTCTTGTCATCTGCAGTAGCAATATCATGGTTTGTGTTGTCTGCAACATACTGCAAAAATGCTGTGTCATCTGAGCTTCTTCCATAGAATCATGCTTAAAAACGTTTTGCTTGCATCAAATCACTTATTGGAGAAACAGTAAATCACAATCTAATATACTAAATGAAGTAAAAACATTCTCCAAAAGAGAAGTATTCATATTAAGAGAGTCTTATCATGGGATATCAAACTTTTACTATTGCATGCAACACCACTTGAAATAACTAATATAAATATTATTGCTCTACAAGTAAAAACAAAGTTCTACGTATGGGAATTGGTGCAATCTTACTGAGTTTGAGCCTGGAGATATATATCTTTTGTTTTTCTTTGCTTTTCAATGTTGAGCCACATATAATAAATGGGCTAATTAAAACGATAACAAATAAACAGACCATGGAAAATTCGAAATATGATTACCAAATTTCAAGCGCTCATCAATTTTAAGTCCCAGCAATTTTTCACGTTCAAGTACATTTAAAAGTTTTCTGACCACCGGCTGTATGAACTCCCAATTCTAGGAATAGAAAAAACATTCCTAGCTAGCTTTTAGCTACGGCAATGCATCATCGTAACTCACAGAAAAGTGTTCAAGCATTTTGAAGAGAGGTGATTGTCAGATGTTATAGCAAGCCAAATTGCAGTAGCATTAAATACCGTGCACGTGTTGATGGAAGCAAAGCTTGTAATAATGTTACTTGTGTAACTGGGGCCATATTCATTTGGTTCATGAATAATTTAAGCAACTCAGTTACATGGGGTTTTCAGTGCCAAGAATACCTCTACTAAAGAATATGCACTGCTTTGATGTTCATGATATCGTATGACATCCTTTACGAGTTTTGCTGCTGTTATGATAATGCGGCTCAGCCTCTTGAGATAAATTGCTGTTTCTTTCCTGTACCATTTTTTTCTTATAACTTTACTCACTCTGTCAAGGAGAATAATTTTACTCTTGCCATTTCCATAGTTTTTTTTTAGTTTTATTTTGACCATTTTCACTGAATATACATCATCTCCTAATTCCTGCATCATTGAATATTCTGCAACGATATAAAAGTCAATTTCCTCTTCCATTCTTTTAAATGCAGCATTAAACAATGTAAATTTTTCCGGGGATGTTGTACGACCAGGTGTTGAATATTGAGAAGGATTTTCAAGCCTTGTTCTGCATGGTACATGGTATCTAGCTTCAGCAGCCACCCACCAGGTCGTATACTCTTGCTATTGAATTCTTCAGTTCTTAAGGCTGGATGTTTCTTGGATCTCGCAAGTTTTTGAAAGAAATTACGACATGGTGTGTGGATATATTTAAATTGGCGATGGCCATTTTTCTGCAGAGTTGCGACCAGCGCTTCATAATCCAGTTTAAAACCATGACCAATTGTGGTGCTTAAAGGGTGTGTGGTATTATCACCCTCGTAAAAATAAACTCCAACATCACACAGTGAATCACGAGTCCGTTAGTCTTGTCTACACTTAACAAAAATTTCTTCTGTTTCTTTTTGAATTGAAATCTTAAATGTAACATACTACTTTTCAAAGCATTATTTAAAAAAATAAGCAAGGAAAATAAAACTGACCATAGTAGTTAAACAACAACAAAATGCAGTTATGTTGGTTTTCAAAAGCTATTTAAAAATTCATAAATGCTTTATTATATCTCACATAAAATAATGATTGGTTAGAAAAATCTACTTTCTATGAGACGACTCATCTTCGAAAATCTATTTGCTTATAATAGAAGTATGTTTAGTGAAATTTCTGTAAGACAATAAGT
This sequence comes from Euphysa ruthae, assembly GCA_035046665.1. Classification (NCBI taxonomy): domain Eukaryota; kingdom Metazoa; phylum Cnidaria; class Hydrozoa; order Anthoathecata; family Corymorphidae; genus Euphysa; species Euphysa ruthae. Next base: position 8,472 of record JAUZNK010036215.1, read on the forward strand.
TTTCAAAATGGTTTAAATAACTGCTGTTGTATTTATCTCATTACCACAGCTTCTTGCTTACTCCTACCCCCTGAAACAGATAATTTAACTCTATTTTTATGTTTATTTATACATTTTGCATCAAAATCCTGCATTTTTCATGATAGTTCATTTGTTTCTAGCCTTTTGTTCACCCTTTATAAGAAAGATAAGGATATAAAAATAATACTATGTTTTAAATTTCCCTTAAATTCGATATTGAAAAGCCGATAAAACTATCTTTCCAAAATTATATAATACGTCTTTATAAGAATTATTTCTAGGTTGACCTATATTTAGATCAAATGCTACAGGACTAGTACTCCACCTTTCCACCCAACCAGCCAAGTTCTTAAAAACTTTCTGCTTTTTTGTCATTTCTAAAAGCAGCATTAACAAAGTTTTTGTTACTGTTAAATTGATTTGTGGAAATTTACGAAAAAAATTAAGAAAATCGGCTGCACTGTTGTGCTCTGGGTAATATGATTTGGTTGCTGCAGTAGTGATTTCATCAAAGAATACAGGTTTTCCTGTTCGTATGGTACAAAGCTTTGGTTGAAGTTTGTAACATTGCTTTTTTACTATTAACCTCATTGATTTAATTGAGAACTGGATTCCGTTTGAGGTTTTTTTCATTTCGCACCTTACTCATTTTTTTCTCGTTAAGATGGAAAAAGTGACGTTGTTTTTCACTTTTGATACTGCGACGAAGGTGCGACGTTACTTCAATAAAAAAATTTGAATTTTTAATGAGAGAATACATCATTGGAAACTTCTTTATAATATGAGCACACAGGGCTGAAAGAAATAACACAACACCTGATTTAAACTTAACAGTTTTGATTTCACTGATTTTGCCGCTTTTCTTTAAATCGCCAAGTTCAAAAGTAAATTCTATACAAGGAGTCACATCTGCATCATGCATATGAAGCTGAAAACTATTAAAGTTAACTTTCAATAACTGCAGCAAAATATTGACAGTTTTTAATACGTCTTTCAACAAAAAAACGGAGCTGAAGGAACGAATTATTTCTTCGAATGACTATGCAAGAAAGAGAACCATTGGTTTCTTGGTTTGACAAGAAATGTATTCCAAAATTGTGTAATTTCAGCAAAGAATTTGAACTTGAAAAATATAAGGGGATAGGTAAAATGAGTTTTCAAATTTTCCACAAAAAGTTTCTTGGCTTATGGCAGACCCATCCAAAAGTTGATGATGATTTTAATGTCACCCCAAATATAAATCATCCATAATGCTTCTTCTTCATTTTCAGCCCACCGGTTTGAGCAACAGCAAAGAAAATAGATTACTCCATCTGTTAACCTCCCATAATTAACCTATTGGTGAGGATTGAACATAGATTTTTTTTTTTCAAAATGACACAATCTTCCACATAGAGATGAATCATATTATGAGCATAATTAAAATATTTTTCCCTTAATTTATTGGAAAAATTAAAAAAGAAAATTGCAAAGTAAGGTAACAATCTTTCATTTTGAAATCAAATCTATAAAATAGAAGTTAGAAACATTTATAACTCCATAGTTGGAAAACTTGGAAATATATACTTATATAAATATTTATATAAATATATATATATATTTATATATGAAAAATATTTATATATATATATATGAAAAGGGCTACGAGTCTGAAAATTTCTGCAGAGGATCGGAACAACCCAGGAAGCGCCATAACAAGAAATAATGAAATTTTCATTTTTATTTTTTTCGATTTTTTCTATTGTTTCGATTTTTTTTTCGATTGTTTCAATTGTCTCGATTATTATAAAAGTGTTTGTTTGTGTGTCTGTTTGTATGTTCCACTACTCCTTTGCAAATCTAGCAGATCGGGCCTGGAGGGCCAAGATCTGCTAGTTCTGCCTTCTTATATATATATATTTTAAAAAGTGTTAGCGGAACAAAATGAAGTCAGAATTTAAATGCTTCAAACACCAGAGACAAAAAACTGCCTGCCGTTACTTTATCAATTTAAAACAATTCACAGACCAAACACTAAGACAAGATTTAGAGACACCTTTGATACATTGACAAGTCCGTAAAATATACTCTCTTGACTATGACAGTAACTTTAAGAATTTTAAAACAAATGGAAATATGGCCGGTTTGTGACGATGTTTTGGTGTTAAAACATTTCATCAATCAATTTTTTTTTTAGAGATATTTTCAAGAAATTATGGTATCCTAGGCCATGGTTATACAAAAATGTTTTTATTTTAGAGGAATTTAGAATAGATATCATAAAAAAGAAAATATAACTATATTCAATGAAGCTGTGACACTTAAAGCTAGCTAATTTATTTTGGATATTATTGTATTAGAAATCAAGATGTCTGATACAGTTTCAAGCCGTATTACACGTTTAAATCAGCTTTTGAGTGGCAAAACTTCTGGAAAAAAGGTTCCTTTGATAGACAAAGAAACACTTCTCGATGCCTTTATGACATTATATTATGAATGCAACATAGAGTATATGGTTAAAGATAAAAACATTGCAACATTTGTACATAAATGTAAGTGATTGGGTTAAAATCTTTACTTGTGCTGGATATGCTATTTTCTGTGCACATTTAATTAGCTCAGTAATTGCAAGAATTTATTATTTTTTTCATTTTCGTAGCCAAAGTCATTCATGTTATTTATTTCAATGTTGTAAGTCAAGTTAAACGAGGAAGTGTTTTGATAACCTGAAATTCAGATTACATATTGCTCCTATCTAGGGAGTTAAAACCTTTGTCATTATTCATATAATCAGACTAAATTTACAATGAGGAGATTTTTAAAATTTAATTTTTAACATTATTGAAAGTAATAAAATAGATGTAATTTAAAGCTTGAAATAAGTGAAGAATATACAAAGAATTTTTGGGTAGAATAACTCTGCCTCAACTAGCATGACTATAAATCTATTTCATTGGCTTTTTATTACGTCATTGAACTATGTTTTTTTTTCTTCTATGCATTGTGTACAAGTGAATCATTTCATGAGGAGAGCTCTTGCTTATCGATTGTGTTGCTAGGCCAAGTTAAATGACTAATTGATTATTTTCCGAGTTGCAGTTTATAAAGTCGTAAAAAATTTCCACTTTTCAGAGGATTTTCCTTTTTTAATCACTTAATTTTTCTTATTTTCTTATAATATTGGAAATTGATACTATCATCTAAAATTTTTTTTAAAACTAAAGTAGTTCTGCATGTCCTGTCTAGATTTCTGGAACTCTAACTTAAAATAAATCTTCTGAAAAGGTTTATTCTTACTTAGTTTCAGTTGGCACTCGGAGACTTGCCAATTAACACTAAAATTCATTCCCTGGCTTAGTGAACTGTCTAAGGCAAACAATAATGTGGTGTTTATTCCAAGATTAATTCAAGAAGTATATTGACAGAAATTTTTTTAAGGCCAGTGATAATAATTCAAATGGGGTTTCTTTTTGATAGTTATTAGAAATATTATTTTTTAGTGACACATAAATTTTTAGGAATTGAAACATTTCTTAACAAAGACTGGAAAATGGCACATCAGTTTTTTTTCTGTTAATATTTTTATAGTTAATAACTATCTATCGAAAAAAATTAAATAAAATTAAAAAAAATATTTAAATATCTGATTGAGAGTATTACCTTGTTGTGAACTGGCTTATTTCAAGTTTTTTAATTAGACCTTGAATTTCAGACTGACATTCGGTCTCAAATAAAAAAAAATTTATGCATCAGCTAACGATTTAAGCTTTCTGATAGAACTCAAATTGAAACCAACAAAGTAATGCGCACTCAAAAAGTATCTTCTATCCTTCAGTAAAATTCTTTGAGTCTTCCCTATCACCCTCCTTCACTGCACTGCAAATTAAAAAGAAAATTTAGTTTCCCTGCTGGTGAAGATGAGGGCATATTTTAGAGATTTATTGGAGAAAATTAAATTCAATAGGCATTTTTTTTTTTTTTTTTTGATAGTGGATAAGATTACATATTACATATTACAAAGTTTTTTATGTAAACATTTGGCTTTACAAGCATTTATGATTGTTAGTTACCACGCCAATCATTAATATGATAACTATTCAACTATAAATATTTTTCTTTTAAACAGATTTTTGTATGTTTATCTAAATTTTAAAAAATGAACACTAAACTTTATCACACAGAAAGCCTGTTTGTAATTTATTTTAGTTTAAATAATAAATATTCAGATATGAAAAATAAAATAACCCGATTTCTATTTAACAGTCAGTAGGTATCCAGCTATGAAAGCCTTGTTCCAACATCTCATCAAATTATTAGACCCGTCTGGTACACATGCAGTAAACAATATATTTTTTTGAACAAAGATGCTGAGCCAAAATAATATTTAATATGAGATGTTGGGTATATACTGGTTTATAAAAGTTTCACAAGTCACAAATCTAATTGAATAATCTTTAAGTTTGCTAGTTTAAACTAACTCTTAATGTTTTTCCAGTTTTTTTTTTTTTTTTTTCAGATAAAAAATATTTTTGTAAAAGTACATGAGAAATTATAAATTTTTTTCAAGTTTTAGTCATATTGAGGTATATTTTGCAGCCCTTTTATTTTATTTTGAAATTGTTTGTTTTTGTGAGATCCTTTCATACACAAACTGTAAAAAAGAAATATTTTTTTTTTCCTTGCTTTATTCTGGTGGTAAAGGTAATATTTGTCATGCTGTGATTTTTCATGATGTGAGAAATTCAAAACAAAATGTATTTTTTTTTTTTTTTTTTTTGCATGCTATACCATAATATTTATGCTAATATATTTCATGTGCAATTCTAATGTTAGGTGAAATTTCTGTGTGACGTTGTAATTTCACTTTGTGATTACCTGTGTGGTTACAAGAGAATATTGTCACAGGGTGCTTTTACTTAACGAATAACTATAATAAGGAATATTTGTGACAACCATCATAACTGTAAGGTTGCACTATTCTTCAAAGGCCTTCACAATCTGAATGTAGGTGATGATGATCAAAATGTTGAATGATACTTGTGGGAGAAGGGTCCTAGACCAAAAGGGAAAATAATTTATTAAAAATACATTTAAGAAAGGGATTACATCAGTGCTGTATGATTTTTGTGGTCCAGTCTTCTCAATGGATCAAGAAGCAGACCACTGTCTTCACATCTGTTACATGGCAACAAGACTTGTGTACCTTGTGCATTTATCATATCTGAAGACCTGAACAAATCTAGAGACTCTGTTATCATTTTCATTGACAAGTTGTTTAGCAATATCCTTGAAAGTGTAAAAACATTACAAGTATGGTCTGATGGTCCAAGCAGTCAGTTCAAAAACCACTTCATTGCTGCTGCAATCCCATGGTTACAAGAGAAGCATATGTTAAAGAGATGTTGAAACTTTTTTGCAACGTCACATAGGAAAGGATCAGTAGATAGGATTGGTGGAATCATAAATAGATTGGCTGCACAAAAGGTTATCCAAAGATAACTCAATATAACCAGCACTGCATCATTTTATGATGCAGTTAGCAATTAAAGCAACGTAAGAGTGTTTTTGCAGACGAAGCAGATGAAATAAAAAATATCATTGAAATAAATTTACACAAAGTTATTTCTGCAGCACCTGCTCTACCAGGAATTTCCAGCACTCAATGTTTGCAACAAGAGGATGATAATATCAACATGAAGCTATATTCGACTGCTACTTACAAAGTAAATTCAGCTTGGAAAAACTTTAAATTCTTTGCTTGCTGAAAGTTCAAAAGATAGCTAAACTGAGAGCAATTTCAAAGGTAGTTGAGGATGTGAGTATTGGCTCTTTCATCATTGTAACATATGATTTTGCATCTGTGTCATCCTCAAAGTGTTACTAAAGAAGCTTGTTGCTTTAGTCTGTAACTGTGACAAGGAGAATAGCTCAGTAGAATTCCAGTATGCTACTGCTATAAGTAAACGGAGAGTAAAGATTGGCTCAGCAGATAAGGGTCAGGTTGGTTGCAAAGATATTTTACAGCTATTTCCATACCCAGCATTAAAACGTGGGTTTATGAGTTTGAGGAATATTGACACAATACATTTTAATGTTGTATTTTTTTGATTATTTAAAAGCTATAAGATGTTAATTTTGTAATATTGATTTACCTTTTTTTGTTATTCCTGATATAAAGATCATTTGGAGCCAAGAACATTTTACCATTTTACCATTTTCAACTTCACATTGTGATGTCACACTTTCATATTATATGCGTTTGCTACAGTCCCATTTTTCCAAAACTGAAAAATGTTTTTCAAATTTGGTTTGTTTATTTTCAAACACCAATCCTAGATGTTTATATTTATAGTATTCAACTTAGTTGGTTTTACCATTTTTTAGGGAGAAACTGGGTCAAACTGGGACTTTTTTTCAAAATCGACATGACGCATGTGTAGAAGGGTAATTTTTTTCTTTCAAACATTTTAGGTCATTGGATTTAGGCTTTAAAAAATGTGTCTTTGCATTAATTTAGAACTTATAATTTTATCTTGTAAATTTGATGGATCTCATGCTGTGACTAGCGTGGAATGGCTGCATAGCCTAAAAAGCAGCAATTTTGTTAAAGCTTATGCTCTGGTTAACTCTGAAATTTTTTACTATAATGTTAGAGTTCAGTTATTGTTATCATTATCGACTTAAATTTTTTTTTTCTAAATGCCGTATTGTGTAATACTTTAGAAAGGAATTATAGAAATTTAGCATATTAACATATTTGTAGTCTGTAAATTGTTTTATCAGTAAAAGTAATCTTAGAAAAGTAATCTCAAAGATTATTAATTTATTAATAAATTTATTAATAGTTTCGCTTTCATTACATAAATTTAATCTGATAAAATTTTCTTAAACTTGAGTTTTTGGAACTTTTTATTTACAAGTAACTTGTTTATTTGTTTTACCTCGGTAAAGTATGTCATTCATTTTAAAAATTTAATTGGTCTTTGGCCCTAAAGCAGGTCAAATTTGGTTGGAAAATGTATTTGAAATTTTTTCATAAAATTCAGGTAAAAGCTCAGATAATTTTATTTTTAATGACTTTGACTGTAGTTCTTGTCAATATTAATCAATACAATGACAATACAATGACATATTTAGATTTCTTTCAAGAAATTGTTTTTCGACTAAAACTTATGTATATACAATAAATTGAAATACTATTTATATTTGGCATGTAAGCTAATTTAAGATTTAACTATCTTTTATTTATGGTTACATCATTAACCTAAGTACAGACTCACTGATCTTGACCTATGTTATTTAATTTTGAAAAATGGAGATCATTGAGGTTTTGCCACTAAACCATTTCGTGATGAGATCAACTTTGGCACTGCCTGCTTTTGTAGTTTTCACTTATTTTAAAAAACTGGACCCAACGTTTAGCTGCGCATTATTTCTGCTTGAGTTAAGTTGTTAAACATTGTATATGTTCATTCAATGTTTTATTCAATATTTTACATTATCCTTAAATTTAATGCAAAGTAAGTATGAAAGCCCTGCTTCATCTAAATAAGGAAATTACCCTTTTAGAGTAAGCACTCAAAAGAAAAAAGTTTTGAATAAGGCTTTTTTAAAACTTTAGTTTCAAATATTTTGATTGATAAATCTGTAAGCAAAGGTCCCCAGTTACACACACGCCCTCCATGTGAATTTAATTTAATTTATATTTATTTGATAGTTTATTTAACCAAAGATATTAAACACTAAGTAGGTTTTGATCATAAAATTTAATATTTTTAAATTCAAATGCTTAACTTTAATATGGAGCAAAAATAAAAATGCTGAAATACCTGAAGAACTTTTAAAGATTTTTGTTTAGTAATTTAAAAGCTTTTTTCATATTTTTCAAGCTTATTCAGATAAGAAAAAACAAAAAATGAGATAGATAAGAATACTTTAAAATCCTATGATGGATGGATTTGATTTAGTTGCAGAATAGCAGGTTATAAGTAAACTAATATTATTACTTTTGTTATTTCAGTTAAGCCATTGGTTTGTGAGATAGAAAAACTTCGTCTACGGAAAAGCGATTTTGAAATTCGCAAAACTATTGGTAGAGGTCATTTTGGGGAGGTTAGTTTTTTAATTTTATTTGATAAATGACTATAGCTTTAATCTAAGCCTTACTTTCTGCACTTATTACTCATGAAGAATTTATATTATTTACAACCTAATGCAAATTTAAGAATGTGGAATCATTAGAAATTACCAAGAAATAGGAATTTAGCAATTTAAAGTTAAGCATCTAGGTTGACAAGGTTCTCCGTGGAGAATTGATGGCTCTTGATCTCATCAATAAAGTGAATTGTAAACTTTTTAAGTCCCCGACTTTTTTTAAAACAATCTAATTGGACCTTAATTTATTCATTTAAACTTTCCTTATTAATTTTAAATTTCATTTTCTGCACGGTATTTAAGTCTGAATAAAGCTGTAAAAAGCATACTTCAAATTGCCAAAAAATATCTCAAACAATCCAGTTGAACAATACATCAGTTTTAAATCACTTTTAAACCCTTTTATGTTAATCAGAATGGGTTTGCCTTATTGATTTAATCCATGTTTGTTTTAAATTATTTTGTTTTACAGCTGAAAAAGAAAAACTTTTTTCAATATTTATTGTTTGCTTTATTATACCTCTTGAGCATGCCTTTTTTTAGATTCATAAAATTTGCAACGTGATGGGGTTGTAACAATTAGTCAGGATAAAACATCTCCTTTTTTGAAAATTCCAATGCTAAAAGTTAAATGTTCAAGTTCTTTATAATGGCTGTTTTAATGATAAGTAATTTCAAAAAAGTTAATATGATTTCCTCGTTGTGAAGCATTGTTATAGATTTTGCTCATTTATTTTAAATATTCTAATTTTAATTTTTAATTCTAGTTTTTAAATAATCTAATAATATGATATTATGAAGTTTTAACTATTCATTTATTTATTTATTAGATTCAAATTTTTCTGTTTGTGCAAACATCATATGAGAAAAAGCATAGTTAAGCTGGTTTGTAAAAGTTTCTCCATTTCTCATAGAGAGTTTATACCTTGATTAACCATCAATAATTACCTCAGTTAATTACTGAGTACTACCAAAAAGTGGCTCAACTGATTTATTTATTTCTGTTAGTGAGAATTATTCTCTGACATCCTAAATAAATCACATGTCTTGGAAATATCTGGTTCTCAACTTATGGCCAAAAATCTTAATCAGAATGCTTGATTTTTCAATATTACTAATTTCAGAATGGTTTAACCACTATATAGTTTTTGTATGTTACCATGAAAGGAATGTAGTAATGGTTTTATTGATAGCTAGCATGTCTATGGGCGTTTGTTCAGTTTTCTGTCCAAAAATAACATATCTTTTCACTGATATGCACATATCGAGTTCATGTTTACGACATATCACCTAATAAGATATTTAGGA
>JAUZNK010036226.1:0-17931 GCA_035046665.1 Euphysa ruthae
TATATATATATTTATATATATCCCACGGTCCATAGAATGTTTTTCTACTGGACGTGTGACCCGTTCCAAGGTCTATTTTGTTTTTTACTATTTCTACGTCACTTGGGCGGCTAGGGCTTCAGGCATTTTTGAAATAAAATTCCAAGCTAAATTTGCGATTCTATACTTCAAACCGCAGCTCGCTATCTAGTTTTGTTGGAGTTTGCCAAGGTTTTGAAAATAGTGAAAAATGGCTGGAAAAAGAAATAGATATAGTGATATGGATGAAGTTTTGGATATACTACTGGATGATAATGATATGGAGAGTGATATTGATTTAAATGATGGAAGTGATGATCCCAGTGATTGGGAGTACCAATCTGAAGAGATTAGAAATAAAAAAACATTGGAAAATGTCATTCATGAGCCAGAGACTGTGTCCTTATCGACTGAAACACTACCTCCACTGTTCAAAATAACTCATAAGCCTAGTGAAGAAATAGATGAGGAGAATTCTGAGGCATATTCAATATATAAAGACAAAGTGTGCGCGGTTGTTTTTATGCTGTCAACATTTCATAACCCCATCATGGTAGATATTGGTATTGCTGACAGGGATGGAAATTGTATTATGAAACCATCAATGGTAAAATCATATAACACACATATGGGCGGCGTGGACCGCGTAGATCAGCAGCTTCACGGGATCCAGGCCCTTAGAAAATCATACAAGTGGTACAAAAAGCTGGTATTCCGTTTATTGCTTCAGGTATCAATGAATCCTCATAAGATTAATCAAAAGCACACTGGCAGCAAAATTGTATTCATAGATTTTCTGATCGATAGTGTAAATTTGATGTTTTCTCTTACACCATACATACCACCACCAATGAATGAAGTCCCGCAACATGTTTCATCGCCGGAAGACACTTTCCTTCTTTGATGCCTATGGGACCTGGGGAAAGAGCTAACAGAGCACACAAAAGATGCCGTGTCTGTTATGCCCGTGGAAAAACATCTGAAAAAGGACATGCTTTGAAAACCAGCTACTTTTGCACAGATTGTCCGTCCTTACCTGGTCTCCACCCAGAGAAGTGTTTCAAAGTCTATCACACCATGACACATTGATTGTTCTAGTGTTGTATAAAAATTAGTTTGTTATTTTTAAATATAATTTTCTCTCATTGCATGTGAAATCATTCTCCTCTTGAATATTGAAATTTTCCATAATTCTAGGCCCCAGGACTAAATTTGTGATAACTCAAGGTTTTGTACTCGGATTGGCAAAGTTTTTTTTCCTTTTCTCACTTACAAAGTTATCTATCTACTGGCAATTGAAAAAGGTGCTAAAACAGCTCTCTCTGCAGTTGTATCCTCTAAAAACCTGCCATTTTTATGATTTTCTGAAGATTTCAAAACACCGTTTTTGATCACGTGACCTAGAAAAATAATTATATGATTTGTTTTTTTCAGATTCTGGAAGGTTATTCTAAAACAAAAAAAACAAGCCCTTACTTTTGAAAAACAAATGAGTGGATCGATTTTTATAACTGTTTCTATTATGTTAGTCAAAACTGTCAAATTGGGTCTCCGTCCAGTAGGCGTTTTTATTGCCGTCCTGAAAGGGTTAATGATAAAAAATGTTTGGATAAACTTTCAAAGTTATTGAAAACAAACTGAATGAACTCAAAAAAAAAAAATGGTAATGGTAATGCTTTGTCTTTTTTTGTTTGTAAATACCATTGTGAATAAATTTTATACAAGATTTCAATCAAAACTAAAGTAATCTAATGAATCTAATGAAAAAGTAAAGCCACAATCATGCTTCAAAAGGCCAGTCTAGCAGTATATAGAAACTGCAGTTTTGGTAGGTCGTCTGTGACAAGTTAGGCAATGTTATAGTAATAGCTTTTGTGACTTGATAAATTTTTTGTTATATAACCAGTGTTTGTAAACCCTAAGTTTTGTGAATTAAAGCTGCTTGTTAAAAAATTCAAGCAAAATTTCAATGCTAAGTTTAAAGCATGACAGGTTACATTAAACAGTTAAAGGATTGTAACCAGGTGACCAGTTAGTTGCTTAGTCTATTTTGTTAGTTATTAGCAGCTTTATACCTTTTTTGCTTGAAAATTCCCTAACTTTTCTAGCTTTTTCCAAACTTTTTTTAAAAGGTTTTTACTAGGCCTATGACTTATTTTGATGCAGAAATCTCTTAAATATGAACAGGAAGGTACCCAGATTTGCCCTGGCAAAAAACTTTGTTTTTGTTGTTGAGTATCTCTGCTTATACCTAAGCAATCTGCAACACCAACAAAAAGCAGCTCAGATAGTGGTGAGGATTCATCAGATAAAAGTCATGCTGGCATGAATGAAAGCCTTTAGTTTGTTGGAATATCACCTATAAACCTTCATGGTAAGGCAAAGACTAACAAAATTTCTACAGGCAAGGGAAAAATACTGATAAATTGTCATATATTATTGAAGTAATGAGTCCTGGTACTGTCAAGTTAGTGAAGGACTTTTTCAAGAGCTAGTATACTCTCGAGCATGTCTAGGTATAAAGGAATATAAAAACGTAGTGATAGATGGAAAAAAGAAAAAGCAAAAACACTTCTTGTTAATATCAAAGAGCTGTATTTTGAATTCAAAATAAAACATCCTGATGTTAAAATTGGTGTGTCTAAGTTCTTTGAGCTTACCCCTAAGTGGGTAGTTACATCAGCAGATTCAAATATGGAAAATTTTCGTGTGTGTGTGTGTGAGATACTAGTAAGTGCTGTGGAAGATCGCAACTGTATTATATAACAGTGTGACAAGTGTCCTGATACAGAGGCTTTAGAAAGTCGCATAGTATCAATGCTTGAAAGCAACACTATTATTTTTGATCAGAACATCAAATACAAAAGATGGTCTACTGTTGACTCAAAGTATGTACAATTGATAGAAGTGGTGAAACCTCAAAATGAGATTTCATTGTAGTTCTTGTAGGTAAGATTGATTCTGTCACCAAACATCACTACACGGCTAAAGCGCAATCAAAATATCTTTATGATCTGAAAGAAACACTGTCCCCTTCAGACACTGTTGTTTTATTTGACTTTGCACAGCATTATTTATTTGTTTGCCAGGATGTGGTGCAAGGTTTCTACTGGAACAACTGCCAAGCTACCTTTCACCCTTGTGCTAATAGGGACAAAGTCCTGTAAATTTTTTGGGCATTTTCTTTTTTGTTTGGCTGGAAAACGCAAGTTAAAAACGGTTACTTGATGAAGTTCCCCATCAATGATTAATTAATTAAAAACAGATGGAGCAAAAGTTAAAAGTGTGTAGTATTTTATAAACAAATGTATATAAGAAATGAATGATTAAAAAATTTTTATAATGGATTTTGCAAATCTTTATTTTTAAATTTCCCAAAAACTTTGAGTCAATTTGGGTTAGCATCAACAAATGTGTTAGCAACTGCAACCAACAGCAGGTTATCACTTTCGGACTTGTAGGTCGATGATACTGCGTATGCGCTTTTGGCTTATGCTAGATAAAATGTTTTTAATCTCCTCATCAAAGAGAAAAACCTTTCAGTGGTTGCACTGGTAGCTGCTCCACCCTCTACGATCGTGATTATCACAATAACATTTCCTATAAGAATTTGTTCCTCCTTCGATTTCATCTGGATTTGTTTTGTGATGTAGTCAAAGTTAATAACCTCACCGTCAGCGTAAATGGTTTGCCGAAGTTTTTTTCTTTCAGTAAAAACTGCTTAAGCGAAGACAATAACTAAAAACTGGGTTGTTCAATTCACTGCTGCAGGATCTATTTCTTCCTCTTATCAGTCTTTGACAAAAGGTTAATGACTTTGGTGCTTAATATGGATGTGGGGTTACTATCTTTTGAAATTAATGTCGTTGAAATGGGTTCTTCTTCTTCTTCTGGACCCAAACATTTTGGTGTGGAATGTTTATTTCTCGTTTTTACATTTGCCATAACTTTTTAATTCAATATCACACTTTCGCCTTAAATACACCCTTCCTTTTAAAAAAATAAGCCAATACAATGCTCACACTCTTTTATGTCTAAATGGCCCTATTAATAACATTGCAGGTTTACGTCAGAATGCGGAAAGGGGTATAGCAAATTAGTTATTAATATTTCAACAGAGTACTTACTGGTGATAAAAACATGAAATTTTTCTGCTTTTTTTTTTGCCACTTAGTTACTAGCATAAAAAGGGAACGTTACTTAGCAAAAAGGTGGGAGTTTCCTTTTTTTTGGGAAGTTGGTTTTTTCACAGTATTTCTTTTATGCACAATATTTTTTCCACAGCTGACCTTGTTGCTATCAACATTTGGACATGCAGACATCTTGCAACTTTTGTACGAAATTTTAGTTTTTTTTTTTTTTTTTTTTTTTTTTTTTTTTTTTTTTTTTTTTTTTGCAAATTTTCCAAAATTTAGTCTATAAATCTTTGCTTACGAGTGACTATATTTTTAAATAAAAATATTTTCCTGTGCAAAATTATTGTTCCTTAACTAGGGGCTCTTCCTAGAAGAATTTTTTTAGTCAATTTTTTGAAATTGAGTTAACAAAATTAGTAAAAAATATAATCTTATTTGAAAGTTTTGAGTAGTTCATTTATAACTTGGAAAAATGATGCATAAATTAAATTAGATTTTACAGATTTGGGAATTATTTTTTATTATTTTTGAGTTGGTTTAAAGGGTTGATTGTTGTTGAATTTTCAACAAGGTCTTAAACCTTTACAAAAATTTAAACTTAGCACAACATAGATTAGAAGCTAGGTAAAATTTTTTTTTTTTTTTTTTCAAAATTTTTATTTTATCTATCAAATTTCTACTCCTAAAGCTATTTACTTCAAGCCTTGAAAAGATGTCTGGTATGTACTAGTGTAGTTAAGTGCTCTTATTTGAGTTTATGTTGAATAAAATCTTTACTCTCAAGCAGGGATCAAAGTCACACCTGCATACCCTACTCGTAATTTCCAAAACTACTCTAATATTAATATTAGATTAATATTATATTATGTTTAATATTAATATGTAAATTTAAAATTTCAACCAAAAAGAATTTATTTTTATTGAGAAATATGTCCTGGTTTTGCTGAAGTTCCATGTGATGTTTCTGGTCTAAAAATCACTTTTTCTTGGAACTTATGTTTGGAACCTGTGGAGTTTTTTTACTAATATAGAAAATTTTATAACCTTGTCTTTGTCATTTTGAAATTTTTTTCAAGTCTAGGGCCCATGACAAAAATGATTAAAAGTTTGAAAAAGTTTTCACATCTTCCTTTTATTCTTATTCTGTTTTTAACTAACAAAATCGTTCAAAACAAAACTTTTTTGAAATTTTATAGAAATGTCTTTGTTACTTATTTTCCAAATTTTTTACCATTACATAACCCTTTTAGTGCTTATTTATATTGAAAATAATTTTGCATGTTGTTGAAAGATTTATTTTTAAGCCATATGCCCACCTGTCAAAATTTTTTGTGTCCCCAATCTATCTGGGCTCATATTATTTTGTATGCTTTTAAATATGGACTTGGATATTGCTTCTTGAATTATTTTATCTTTGAAGGTTAATTTTGGGAATGTTGGGCATACAAAGTATTTTTGGGGGAATTTTGCATTTTTAAGTTCTCTCAAAAAGTTGCAATTCAATTATGCTGAAATTTTGATAATTTTCAACAAATGTATGAATATCATTTCTATATATATTTTAATTTAAGGTGTTAGAATCATAGATTTTGATTGGGTTTTTTTTTTTCTTTTTTTTTATTATTATTTCTGACAGTCCATTTGTCACTAGAGCTGTTTTCTTGGTACTTAACTGTTAATAGATGGTATTGCCTTTTCACACAGAATATTTTAATATAAAAGATAAAGCAAGCTTAACATGAAGCAGGATGTGCCTGCGTTACAGTATTTATAAGATGCACGTAAAAAAATTTTTTTTCAAAATTAGCAAGTTGCTATTTTCCCCTTCATTTTATACTTATTGTTGTCAACTTAAACATTTGAAAAAGGCTTGACATAATTGCAAACTTACTGCTCAGCACAATTACATGCCGGTCTTATTTAGATGGTTAATTTAATTTAGACTAAAGCGGTTTGTTCCAGCTCCTAAGCGCTTTCATGCTTAAATATTTTTTTCTAAACATTTTTTTGATGCAAGTTTTGGTAATAGGATCTTAAAATTTAACGTTATCACGTTTTACAATTGACAAAGTAAAAAGCATTTTGCATACTTTGATTGTTTTCGTTCATTTGAATCCATTTTGTCTAATCTTGGGATGTGGATATATTTCTGTGTTTTTAGTGAAAATGGATTTTTATTGAAATGGATTTAGTTGGCTTTTAAATACAATCTCTTATTTACTCCTAACTGATTTCGGCTAAATTTACTCCTAATCCAGAGACTTACATCTCATTGATATCATTCGGAAATTTTCATTTCAACTTTAAGGTGAATAAGAAATTTCCCCGATAGTATTTACCACGGAGCTTAGTTATGAAGGTAAATGTATATGATTATATTAGGTCTAAGCCGCTATAGTTATTATCTTTAAATAAAAGTCTGCTTTACCCTTTTTTTATTCTATTTTAAGGCCTTATTTTATTTCTAAACGTTGTTTTGATGCAAGTTTTGCTATCAACGTTTCCTTAAAATTTAGATATTTTGTTTTTAATTTTTTGTTTAGATGTGCCTTTTATTGAATTATTTTCAAATCAAAGGGTTTTCGAATTCAACGGATCCACGCAATTTACTTGTGCTGATGATGGAAATACTAGTATCACTGCTTATCACTGGTATCAAAATAAACCTCTACCTGCTAATGAAATTTTAGTTAACACAACATATATTTCCCTAGAGAACAATGGTAAAAGAATAAATTTTTTGAAACCAGCGCGTAATCTCTCTATGCATTACTATTGTGATGCCAGCAATGATCAAGGAAGGGGAAATGCAGTGGGTGCTTTCCTTAATGTTACATGTGAGTAGGATATTTAATTTTGTAGTCTCTGGGGATAAAGGGAATAATGGGTTTTTAACAAATTAACATATGATAATTAGTTATTTATTTATTTGCATATTCCAGATGTCAGATATAGTATATTGAAAAGAATAATAAAAACATTGGTTTTTGTTGCAGTCTTAGGAAACTAACCGGGGTTGCATTGTTGTACCCTGTTTTTTAAGATAGTTCGCAGTCCGTTTTTTTCTGTCAAATATTTAATTGCTTGTTAAAACAATTTGCAGTCAACTTCTGCTTGCACAACAAAAATAACCAGATAGAACTAGAACTTTAATTGACAACATTTTTTTATATTTTTTATATCTATGGAAAAATGTTTTCAGGTAATTTAACATAATCATTATCACTTACTTTTTTATTTATCCAGATTTTCAGAAAATTTTTGTACCAGGGAAACATAACTTGTTTCACAAAAAACTAAGAAGATATAATAAATTTTTTATCAAATTATTTAAATGTTGACTGGGAAAATACTTTAAAACTCGAGAACTCAATAGTAAACAAAAACTTTAACCTATTTTTAAAAATTTTCAATAAAACCTTAGACGGAAAATATAAAAAATTTTGAACGATCGCTTAAACCTTGGATAACAAGCGGAGTTATTATATCGATTAAAAAACGGAATAATTTTTATGGCAAATTTTTAAGAGCAAAATATCTTGATAATAAGAATCGTTATAAAGCTTTTTTTTAAGAGATATCGAAATTTACTCATTAAAAGGAGTAAAGAAAACCATTACAAACAATATTTTTACAATATTTATGGTTAATGCAAAAAAAATGTGTGAAACATGGAAAGGACTGAAGAGTTATAAATTTTTAATTGATAAATTTCAAGTGTAAAAATGTTTCTTTTCCAACAAGTATAATAATCAATAGTGCTACAGTAACTGATCCTACTTTAATCTTTGAGAATTTTAATAAATTTTTTTAGATTTGTTGCACAAAATGTTCAAATTTCATCATATACCACTTTCTATAAATACATGAAGGAACCAAACCCTTTTAGCATTTTTTTTTACTACTACTTTACTTTATTGCTGGAGCTTTGAAGTATCTTGTATAATTTCTAAATTTGAAGTTAGGAAGGCTTCAGATCTCAATAGTATACCTGTTGATGTTTTAAAAGATTTTAACAATGAAATTTATTTTGTTCTTTCTAAACTTTTTAACCTTTTTTTTTTATAAATGGAGCATTTCCTGACTTTTTAAATAATAAATTTCTTCTGCTGTTTAAAAAACGATCAAACTATACTGCAATATTTATAGACCAATATCATTGCTTTCTAACATCAGCAAAGTTATAGAAAAAAATTATGTACTCTAGTCTTTATAGTTTTTGGCAAATAAACAAAATGCTTTTTGATTTTTGTAATTAAAAGATGGCAGTTAAATTACTTTATAATATTAAATTATTTTCCCTGTTTTATTGTCATGGTTATTACTAAATGTGGCCAATAAAAGCTAAAACGTTAAATTATATTATTATTGTTCTATTATATTAATTTGTGTTCTGTGGATATCATACCCACAGGTTTATCTGTTGCTAAATAAATCATTATCAATAAGCTTACTTTTAATCCCTTATTTGTATTTGAACAGTGACAAAATTAGCTGCTTTTATTTAACTGACTTAGTTTTTGACAGCATTTTTTTTCTGATCTTGAAATTTAACCATATGGTCGTAAAAAATCTTTCTTAATAAAATTATGGTGAGTTTCAAGACGTTACTTGCAAATTTCAATTACAGATAAATAATGTCTTTATAATGCTTAAATACCACCAGCTGATCCACTTTTATATTTTTCTTGAAGAAGAATTATTATTGAAAATAAAGAAATCTGGAAAATCTAAAATATGAGAAAAATATCTTTCTGCTTTTCAACCACCCAGTACCGATCGAGCCTTGAATTTCAACATTTGGGTTAACTTTGTAAAAAATGGTGAATGCTTTTTTGCCATGGCAAAATCTTAAAAAGAAATTTTTAATATAAGAAAATGTGTGAACCTGGTCATCAGAAGTAAACGGGAAACTGTATGCGAAAAAGACTGGTACAGAAGAGATCAGCTTGTGATACATAATCCAGGTTGAAATTTTGTGTTTGATGTGCCACTTTTTATATGAACTGAATTAAAAGGTGATTAATGAAAATTTATTAGATAAAGAGTGGGAGAAGTTGGTCTGGTTACACCGGTTTAAAATATACCCCAGTAACTAGATGAGATGGCTATGAAGATATTTTCAAAGCTTTTAACTTTCGATAAGACCGTGTCAAATATGCATTTTTTCCTTAAAGAATTACAGTTGTTGGCATACTATAATCATAAAGTTACTCTTAATATTAAAATCGGATTGGAACAAAAAACTTACTCAAGCATTTTGAAAATATTTGATACTGTTAAATTTCACAGTTGTTTGACGTTTAAAAAAATTGCATCTATAGAATAACCAAAGCGTGAATTCGTTAAAGAGAAATGATATGGTACTACCAGCATATTCACAAATCATGCATTATATTTTTTATTCAATGATGTCTGACCAGACATGTGCAGTTTTTTGAAAACTTTGTAATATTATTTTATAGTGAAAGTATTATAAGGGAATTACATCAGCGATAGTCAATCGCTCAACAATGAAAAAAGTATTATATATATTTTAATTCTTTTATTGTTTAATATCAACAGAAATATTTTTTTTAGAGACTTGTACCTACTAAAAGACTGCGCTACATAAAGTACAGTTAGTAAAAATCAGATATAGTTTATAACAGAAATAATAAAAATACTTGACTAAAAGAAGATATAAATCATGTAGATAATTGCTGTAAAATCAAACAGTTATATTGTAATTCTTTTGTACACATTCTTGTCAAATGGTTTGGTGGTTTTCAATTTATATGAATTTTATCAATTTCTCCTTTTATTGCAATTGCTGTTAATTTAAAAAGCAAATAAAAATCTTTTATTTACTTTTTACTTTTATAATACATACACCTTATTAAGTTTACTGTTGTTTTCAGATGCTCCAATGGAAATATATGTTGAAGGAGCTAAGAATAATATTATCAATGGAAATGAAGGTTCAAACCTTACAATACGGGCTGAAAGCGATGCGAACCCCCCTGCCGTATACAAATGGTTGAAATATGAAAAGGATGATAAAGATATCATGCATGAAAAAGTTTTGGTTGAAGCAAGTTATTCAGGAGTTTTGAATTTAATCCACGTGAACATTAATGATACAGCAGAGTATAAAGTTGTTGCCACTAATTATCCTGATGATAAGGATTCCAATAAATCGTATATCATTGAAAAGAAGATTAATGTCAACATTAGATGTGAGATAATTTCTTCTTCTTTGTTTGAAACGGAACCTTATTAATTTCGCTTCGTCATTTCAAAATTTTATAATTGTTTAGTCGTATGTATTTGCTTACTATATGGATGTGACTGAAAAATGTCTAAATCTAACAGCTGGTATGATTTTTCAGAAACTAAAGAATAAAATCTTTTACCCATTTACCATTTCTTTATGAAAAATGTTCCATTTTGTTTTATGATATTATGTGAATTTGATGAATGAAATCATTATAATTCAAATTTGCAGATATTTAATTTAAAGGTCCAAAAAAATGATATTATGGAGATATAATATTGAGGGAGCTACAATGTTCCCAAAATGGTTATTCAATAAAATTCATGATATATGTTTAATAAAGCTGAGTGGGACAGTCGTTGAGTGGAATAACCAAGAATAAAATGGTACACAGCCAATTAGACTATGTTCAGTTAAAAGTTACTTTCTTAATTAATAGTTACTTAGTTAATATTTACTTTCAAATACAAAAAAGTCCCTTAAAATCCAGGTAGTGGAAATTTAGATATTTTTTCAATGAAATTTGGTTTTTTTATAGCCGTTATCTGAATAATATGTCTTGAGTACGTACGTACGTTCGTCTTGATATTCCTTTCTTTCAAATTGAATATGCGGCTTCCTGGTATAAATTTGAAACCCAAACTATGAGAGATCAGAAGTTATACAAACATGTTGGGTATGCCTAAAATGGCTTGGACATGCCTAAAATGGCTTGGGCATGCCTAAAAAAAATAACGAGAGGTGAACTAAGCTTTCTTTATAATTTTAATTTTGTAAGTTAAAAACCAAAACATTACATGTCAGTGTAGACTATAAAGTGTCTATACATTGAACAACCTTTCAAAGATATTACCGTCAGGATAATTTTCGTCGTCATCTTCGTCATATATTTCTAAAAAGCGGAATTTTTGCAGCTTTTTCCATAACATTCTGCACATGCTTTAACGAATTTTAAACCATGTTTTTTGCAACTTCACTTATTGGAGGTTTTTTGTGCTTGATTTGCATTTACAGTGAATAAACTTGATTTTCTCAACTGGTTTTCTTTGTACAGGGAAGTAAGAATAGGCGTCAACTCATACGTGAAATGAGAAAATTTATTTTAGGACCTTTCAGCGATTGCTAATAACTGTGAATAATATTCTCATGACATCTGGTTGATCCAATTTTTATTGATCTCATCATAATCTGCTCTATTGTCAGATCAGTCCACAATCCAGTCCTGTATTACTCACTTCTACAAACTACGTTATAACTGAATTCCGAAAAGTTTTTGTAAAGCCAAGGATGATTTTTTGGTCGGTCTAACATTAGCTGTAGGTAAAGCCGTGAGCACATTGCATAATTTATATGACCTTAATTTTTAATTTTGGTTTGATGCGGGAAAATAACAACTTGTTATTCAACTGTTTTGGAATTCAAAGATTAGTTTTATGGATTTACAGTCAAATGTTTACATAGAACTTTTAATGACAGGAATTTTGGGAATAATATGTCCTTATATAAACACGCCAAATATTGTAGTCTAAGAAGATTTTCAATTTAAAAGTCGACACACTTTACATGTAACAAATTCCAATCAGCTGTTCGCTCAGAACAAATAAAAAGCTTTACAATATTGATGTATTCCTTAGCTATAGTTTGCTTGTTCGAGATCTTTTAGCAAGATTTGATTTAAAGTCGAACAAGATTTTGGGTATACATGACATTTCGTTGTTTCGTCCCTTCTTGTGTCTTCACTGATTGGTCAAGTGTAACTCTAAAAAAAAAAAAGAAAATTGTTTCTATCCTGAACTAAAGCTCTCTACATTCCATTTATATCCTTGTTATATAATTATCTTGAACTAAAGACTTTACATACTGTTTTTATTATTATATAATAATTATCTAACGGACATCATTAAAACTTCTTATGAGAAAACAAACAAATTATTCCTCTCGGAACCTTTTGACGAGTATAGTCTATCTACAACTTAGCAGGCAATCACGGCGTTTAAAAACTTCTTCATAAGGTTCCGCATAATTTTTTTTTAAACTGACTAATAATAGTATCTATGGGACTGAGTTTTGAAAAGAATTGAAATCAAACTAAATTATGTAATTTTCTAGAATTAGCTCCTCCTCCTCTTTTCTCAACTCTTTGTCGTTGTCAAGTAAAGGAAAACAGTCAACTAGTAAACTGATTGTTAGAGCTTCAACTAAAAAATGACCATGTAATGCTCTTGAAATTTCTTTTTCGGGAAATATATGAGTAACAGTAAAAGTTCCGTAAATAGCACCATTCTTATAAACCGGATATGCTCATCATGTATCCTAAGGTCCCCAAAAAACTCATTAGCATGTGAAAGCCACCTAATTTTCAAACAATATTTAGATACTTGCTTTTAACAATCTTGACTGATTTTATCCGTAAGGGCTGATCAAATTTTATGTATGCAGTTACCACATTGAGTTGAGAGGCTTGACCTTGGATAAACAGAAGTGCACACGTTTAATGTGATGCGTTCAAATCAATAATCGGCAAAAGGTTTAGGTCTTTGGAACTTTTCACCTAAGTGTACCATTTGCATATATCCATTACATTCCAATTCGGGCGTTCTTTACTTGAACTGTTAAAAAACCATACCAATGTTTACAGTCTGTGGTAGAATATGTGGTGTCTGAAGCTGCAGCAAAGGTTCAATGGCTTTGGATATTTGCACAAACAGTAAATCCTTTGATGAAACTGAAATTATTCCCATTATATTATTCCTATTATAAGTGATTTTTCCCGTAAATTATAGATATTTTTCAACACTATCTGCGACTTATTGTGTAAAGCATCCTTGTGAGTTTACCAGTAAAATATAATCAGATGTTTGATCTCCTATTAACGCTTGAATAAAACGAGTTACTTTGTCATATGGTATTGAAAACCCAATGCGTGATAGTTCGTTGAGAAGCCATTTCGATCCAATAACGTGATCTAACTGTCACACTGAATTGAAGAGGTGTTTCAAGTGATCTCGGTCTAGCGCTGTTTACAATACACTGTTCGATGTTTTTTTTGTTTACTTTTAGATTTATTCAAAACTGTTAACAAAGTTTGCCAAGAAGTTGTTATCCACATGCTTCCATGTTCAATTATTTCGATGTCTTCGAGCATTGAATATTAATGTTAATATAACACAGTTTCTCTCTAATATCTGTTCTAACGATTTTTGCAGCTGCTAAAATTACTCTTTCCTTTTCTTCCACGATATCTTTTTTCTGATCTGTGCACCATTTTTCATTAATGAATAGGCTCACCACATCTGTGAAACAAACTATATCAGGTTGGCCATTAAGTGCGGCGAAAAAATGTAATCTTTTTAATGTTCAATAAGTTCTTGTTTCAGCCACTTTTTAGAGTAAACTTCGTCTGTATTTTCGGAATAAAATCCTGCCATCTTCTCATGCAATTCGCCAATGGAGTGCAACTCAGCGCCTGCTTCATTGTCTAGCCAACTACATAGTTTATTGAAACGTATTTGCTTATTTTCATAAGCAGGGCATCCTTTACTTTTTCCAAGCGGTGTGGCTTCCATTCTCTTACATAACATAAACCTTGTATAATATATTTTTGGTAAATAGCTTCATCAGCAAGTAAATCTTTAACCCTATTTAATCTTCCTGCAACTTTGTGTTCCCAATGACATCAATCTTAGATTGACAATGACTTAAAATATTTTGCAGCATTTCAATAGATGTGACATTGAAAACTGAAGACTGTTTGGTGCGGTGAAGGTCAGCAACTTCTGGTTCAGTAGAGAAAAAAATCTTTTTCCATTCAAATGAAATGCTAGATCTTAGTGTTTTAGGGAAGTTTTTGTTGTTGTTTTACAAGCTTAAAGTTTTTTCCTGAACTTGCTGTATTTTGGGAGTGTACCTATACCAGGCTAGTTTTTTCATTAGGTAAAATTTCCAAGCAAATAGCATATTTGCTTTTGTCTATAGAAGAGTTTGGTGTATTTTCTGCTTTAAACCGCAGTAGCACGCAATAAATGATAAAGTTAGATATAAGATATATTTCATTAGTTGAATTTATAAAAGTGATGAGTGGTTTGC
This sequence comes from Euphysa ruthae, assembly GCA_035046665.1. Classification (NCBI taxonomy): domain Eukaryota; kingdom Metazoa; phylum Cnidaria; class Hydrozoa; order Anthoathecata; family Corymorphidae; genus Euphysa; species Euphysa ruthae. Next base: position 14,497 of record JAUZNK010036226.1, read on the forward strand.
ATAATGCAATAGTTAAATTACAATTAGTTTCTAGCGCGCGTTTAATTTTAACAATGCGTTTATTTACACTCGTTAAAACGTTATCAATAATATTTTTAGAGAATTTCACCTGTAAATTTTACCTGTAAATTCCACCTGTAAATTTTACGTGCATGTTATCGGAGTAGTATTCATTTTAAGTTTAAAGATAGTATTAACGGGGACAAAGTATTGAAAGTGTACTTGTATTGAAGAAAAACTGAAAATACATTAACTTTGAGGTACGAAACATTATTTTTAGTTTAACTACTTCACGAGAACTGCTTTCTATATTTGAAAAGTCTTCTGTTAAAAATGATAAAATGAAAATGATCATAAAAACCATTTTTAATCGATTTACCTACAAACATTTTATTAACAAAGCGAGATGATAAAATGAATGGAATTTTGAGATTTTGAGCGCTAAAAAAAAAAATATTACTTGCTTAACAATATTATTAAGTTAGGTTTAGACGTCATTTTGTGTTGAGACATGCAATTTTTTTCAAATTCTAAACATGTTCCTTCTGCTCTGTATATGTTTAACAATATTAAATTAACAGATGGACCTCGCTTGACAAAAATCACTGTGAATGAAATTAATACAACACGGATCGAAGTTGTGCAGGGAACAAAAGTCGAAATCAAGTGTTACAGTCACAGCAACCCACCTGCTTTGTTCAACATACAGAAACGTCCTGATAAAGTGGCATTGAATACAAATGGAAAAGGTTTACTTGTTTTTGATAAAGTTGCTGTTGCTAATGAAGGGGCGTATGATTGTATTGCCAGTAATAGTATTATGAATCACCAAGAGAAAGTAAATACCACCATTATTGTTACAAGTAAGATATTATTCTTACCCCAGGGAGGCAATAGAAAACTTTAAATACACATATTTTTTGTTAAGAAACTCATTTACTAGCAACTTTTTGAAATTTACTTTAACAAAAACTGAAATCCAGTGTTGGTGGTAAAGAAAAACAGAGTGTAGACAGAAATAACCCGATACCCCTATCGCACAAATACCCTGGCACCTGATACCCATAAGGCACAAAAATTTAACGAGGTTCTCTTATACTGATTTTTGACATTAAATTTGGCCAGATAATTTTTATTGAAAAAATACTTGAACAAATGTTTGGTTGCTGTAAGTAGGTTTAGCTATGTAATCTTTTCTACTTTGTTTAAACGTGAAACTTCCACAAGTTACACAAGTTGATGACTCTTTCGTTTTCCCTCACAAAAAGTGCCAAACCAGATTTTTCACTAATCAAAAGTATTATCGATATAATGTTTGTGCGGTTAAATGGCCGCTTTCTTCAAGAGTTATAAAGCTTAGCCTGAAATTTTATACATACTCTAACTCTTTTAATTTTCTGTTTCCAATATCTATCAATCTTTTGTCATGAAATTTGTGTTGAATAATGCTATTTATTTACGTTTTAGTCAAACCAGTACAAGTAGACCCAGTTCCAGCTGATATAGAGCTGCGAGAGGGTGCCGTTATCTCAATTAACTGTATTGCTGAAGGCAAGCCTCCGCCTAAAGTATACTGGCAACGCTACGGAGCTAACATAACAGAAGACGATGTTGTTAGAATTTTTCATACAATGCGTAATCAAACAGTACATCTTACAAGGATTCAAGGCTCGTTGAAGTTTGATAAAATTCGTTATACTGACGATGGTTCATACGCATGCATTGTTTACAACTCAGCTGGCTATTACAATCAAACAACAAATGTTCTTGTCAACTGTAAATAATTTTTAGAAGTGTTGTTGACTAACAGGCTTTAAACATTTTATACAATATTTTTATCCAAATTTATAAGAAGAATGTACATTTCTTTTAAATTTTATTTTTGACTTAAGTTATTAATTTATGGAAATATGAGTTTGAAAATTTAAGTTGCTTTTAAAAACTCAAAATCGCTCAATGAATTCCATTGAAAGTTTTTTACTTCTATGTTGGAAAAAAAGTTTTTTGGCTCAAGAGAAGATGTTTTGTGTAGCATTTTTTCAGGGAATGCTTGGAAAACTCAGTGAAAAATAAAGTAGCATTTTTTTATTTTGTTTCAGTATTTCAATTCATATTTCTGTTTTTTTTTACAAAATTGGATTTTAAGTGCTAATGCCCAGATACAATTTTGGAAGTTTTTAAATTTTTTATTCCTTCTACTGGTGCTATTGGTTTTCAACATTAGCTGTTTTGAAAACGAATGTTACTGAATCTACTTCACATTAGGAAGTTGAAAACGCTAACTTGATAACTCGTTCTAATTATTTGGAATTTTTTAGGGTCTGAAATTATTTGATTTACCTATTTAAAATAAATTTGCAACTGATATTTTACTGCTAGCATAAAAAAATTACATAGAACTTATTTTTCATTTTTAAATAGAAAGACTATTAGCAAGTAGTTATTGGTTATTCAATCCATTTTTGAATTTTTTACATTTTATTCAAATTTTTTGACGTTGAATAAGCCCTTTAATCACATTTTGATTATTTGTTGTTTTAGATGTACCACAAATAACCACAAAACCCAAAGACAAGGTTGTTAATAAAACTGATAATGTCAAGTTTTACTGTGAAGCAATTGGAGTGCCTAAACCTGTTGTTTCATGGACCAAAGCATCCAATAGTTCATTTGAGAAGTTCACAGATGTTCTTGAAATTAACAATGTACAAGTCAAAGATAAAGACAGGTACTCTTGCAATGCAACAAATGCAGTAGGCGGTGTTTCAGCAGAGGCAAAGCTCCTTGTCAACCGTAAGATTTATGTTTATTTGAATTTTTCGGGTGTTCCTCTCTAAACTTAATTCAAAAAGGCTATAATTTAGGTTTTTTTAATTTTTTTTTTTTTTTTGCATTGGCTGCCAACTTTTTTTTGATTAAAATTGAAAATAGGTAAATAATCTGCTCTTCTTCTAGTGCTAACGTTCTACATCCGCTATAAAACGATTAAGATGTAAATTTAAAAATTTTTAATATTCTTTTGATTTAAGTATAGTATCATTTGAAATTAAACCTTTCATAGAATATCTGGGTTTTATGATGCTTGTGCATATTTAACAAGCTACAAAAAGTTTATATTGCTTATAGAGTTCAGAATTCAGACTGGTTAAATACTCTTTTACAGTATATAATGAAGTTACATAAATATTTGCATTGTAAATAGGGATGTCAAACCTTTTTAAAAACAATAACTCAGAAAAAAATCATCAAGTGAAAGACTAAATTATACGATTTCCAAAAAAGGTCCCATTTGTCTCAATAGCTGCTATACTTCAATAGTTATGGCTGTTTGAAATCGCAAATTTCGTCAAATTTCTTCTCAAAATCTCTTAACCTTTTTGACATGAAAGTGGGGACAAAAGTGAATGTCAGGGGGTAAATTTTGACATATTGGGT
>JAUZNK010036237.1:0-17930 GCA_035046665.1 Euphysa ruthae
ACAATATTATTTAGACTAGAATGAGGTTACCGTGAAAATCACAGTATGTTTTCTATCGTATTTGCTTAAGGCCAAAAGATCTCTAAAAAGTAGATAGGTGCCATATACGCTTTCTGTTATAGGTTATGATAATAAAAATTATATATGTGTGTGGAAATATTATTTCAGGATGCAAGTGGTACTAGGTCAAGAGATTCTAAATATTTTAGTATAATCTTAACGCATTGTTCAATTTTTCCAGTTTCTCACCTTTAAGGTTTGGGGTGCTACGTTTTATTTTATTTAGGAAAATTACTGGGCAACTTTTTACCAGGATTAATGTATAAAGATAGGGAGATTTTTTCATTCCATAAGAATTTTTGTTACAAATTTTTTTTTTTTTTTAGTATTCATATACAAATTTTCCTTTACTCTGTCAATTTTTTGCACTTCATTGAAGCAAAAACTTCAGTAAAACGAAATAAGGCTAAAAAGCTTATTTCGTTATATAATGTTGGAATTTTAGAACATTTTACCTAATTTGGGTTTCTAAAAAAATTTTTTTTGCGTGTTTCTAGCATAGCAAATTGATTAAGGGCCGGTAAATAATACATTTTTGAATATTTCTCTATCAAAATTTGATTATTTTCAGGGGGATTTTATGTTTTATGTTCTTAATTTAAGCCCTGTCTATGTCTCAGTACCATCATTTTATATCCGTTTTTATGAGCCAACAACATTTTTTGCTTTCTTACAATATTAGCTGTCAAATTTACCACTCTCTACTTTTTGCCAAAATGTTAATCCTTTAAAATCTTTATTTAATGTTTAAATATTTATTTTTTTGTTTTAATACTTTCAGCGCTTCACTTAAATTACATTAGCGTATACTATTCCGGTATTTTGTTGAGAAATCAAGTTGAGTAACGATTTTTAATCTGAAGCAAGCAAGCAAGCTGTTTATTGTTTATTCTTAGTCGAACCACGTGACATTATTATCAGATCAGCTTGTGAAAGTGGTAGCGTTCATGCAGAAAGTTAGCACAACAAGATGGCGGAGGTGCAAAGAAAGTGAAAAGTGCCATAGCATATAAAAATTATTTAAAAATGGATATTTATTGGATATTTATATTATCGTTAATGTTTTGTGGAACGTTTTCTCGAAATAAAGGTATGTGAAATTTATTTTCCGCTTGGTTGCTTTTTAAAATATACTTTCGATCAGTTGAGATACTTCCGAATAAACATATTGCTGATTTAATTAGTGTTAATTAGTGTTAATTATGTTTGATTAAACAAACATTCTAATTATTGTCGTTTTTTTTTGTTTACAAGTGTTTGTGATCGTTTGCATTGATTGCAAGAGGTTGAATGAATTATTATTTCTTCCTTCTTTTCCAAAGATAATAATTAGAGAAAAAAACGACATTTCTTTGTGAAGATGAATTAAATATTGTCAGAGGTAATACAACTGTTAAAATTAACAATAAACATACATTAACATATATACATTTAAACTATACTTTTTGATAAATTTTCTCAATTATAATATTTAAAGACAGTATCAATAGATTAAGGATTTTCTTTTCAAGACAAAATAAATTGCCAGAAAAGAAGAAACAAAAAAATCTTTTTAATATAGAAATTTCTAAACTAACAAAGTATATTGTCAAATATAGCCACTCGAAAACAAGAAAATTAATAGCAGTAGAAATCGCCTAATAACTAATATAATAAACAGTCGCAATGAAATTCCCCCGTCTATCATTTACATAGTTTTTTGGAAATATCTGTCATGGTTTTTCTATACACACCATCTTTAGTCTCATTATTAATGCAATAAGGGGAATTACTATCATTCTTTCAATCTCGTATGCCACAAGACCTGATAGCATTCCTATTATTGGTATATAAACTATTGCTTCAGAGTCATCTTCTTTTTAAGGTAAGCAAGCATATTTTCATTCGACTTTATGTTAATGTTGACTTGCACTACTATAACTATAGGCATACCCTGTAAGTAAGGGCTGTTGCTGACACAAATTATCAGTACATATACATTGATATAGGATGAGTAAACGATGTTCGTGTAAGGAATAAACACAGCATAGAAAGAAACAGTTTGTTGATTTCTAGGTTTTGGTTTCTTCCATCAGGTCAGAAATATGTTCTTTTCATGTTCCTAAGAAGTCGCGCATGTCTATTAAAAAACTATATAACGAAATCGCATCCTCAACAAAACCTTACAACTAATATGAGGATATAAAAATACAGGCATAGGAGAGGAAGAAGAATTTTCTAAAAATTTATTTACTATTTTAACTAATCTTTGGCAAATTTTTTTCACTAAAACATTAGGCTAGAATTATTTTAGCGACTCTCGTTTTTCACAATTTCTCTCGTAAAAGATATTTGACCAATATTCATAGTCCAGTTATAGTCTCAGAAAGCATTTTCGGAAGAAACACATTCTGCTCATGGAGCTAGGACTTTAATCTGTTTGATATGATTTCCCATCATACGTAAATACTTGAATAAGTAAATTTGGCATATTTGTGCGTTGGATTAGATAGTTTGGTTGTGCACTCGCAGATGCTTGGCTGAGCTTATTGCATTCAATGAGTTCATTTCTATATGAAAGACAATGTAAGCGAATCGTTTTTCTGCAATCACAAGTTTCCTTTAATTTCTTCTTCTCTATTATGATTTCTTCAGAGCAGTTTTCACTGATGCTCATTTATTTGTGGGTTTTCATTATCTGAAGCGTCTTCAAAACTTTGGAAGGGTATTGCGAGTTTTTGTCGATAGCTCAAATGCTTATATTAACCCAAGGGTTAATTAGGATTTCTCGACTAGTAGTGTGACTAATAGTCACACGAAAAGAGCTTCATATCTCACTCTAGGTTTGCCTGGAGATGAGTTGAAAAAAACGAATGAAATATAAGATACCTTTGTATTTAAGTTGTTTTTTATACATTTAAATTTATTTAGAACGAGACAAATGCGCACATGGAGGAATCCTAAAGAATATGAATTTAGAGGGTGGTATAGATTCAAACAGTTATTCATTAGTTCATGGCATAAATGATATAAATGAATGTATAGATAAATGCTGCATGGATATAAAATGCGATTTAGCCATGTTAAAGAATAAAACTTGTTATAATGTCAATTGTGCACGGGAGGAATCTTGTAAAATTTCACACTCAAAAGTTTCATCTAAAGAAAATGCAAAAATAGTGTTTATGACTAGAACTGAAGAGGATATTTCAGGTGAGACTCTACTAGTTTTAGTACTAGATCATTTTTTTATTACAATCATGGTCATAATAAATGAGACATTTTCACTTTTTTTAAAAAAACTTGAAACCTAAATGAGCCTTAATGATTATTCAGGTTCGATGATAAAATTGGCCTTTGGGATTTCTTTAAGTTATATGGAACTTTTAATTTATTATTATATTTGGAACTTTGGATCTTTCAATTAATGAGCCTTAAGAATCATCCAAGGTTAGATCCATCTTTAAATTTTTAGCTCTATAGATCATCAGATTATTGGATAATGCGATCTAGGAATCATTGGATTGACTTATCTTCTGAACTAAGGATCTTCAGTTCATTTCAGATAGACCTGTATATCCATAAATCAAGAGATGTGTGAATCCAAAACTTCGTAGATTTAGGGATTGATACAGGTCTACAGGTCCACAGTTTTAGTGAGTTAATACATCAAATAAATAGACCTGGCGATTTATAGATTGAGAGATACAACAATCTAGATTTCTGTGGGTTAATACTCTGTGCTTTTAAAGGATTAATCTAAACTTTCGTTTACTTTGTACATTTTTAGAAGAAAAATGATAATAAATAAATATAATAAACCAACATAAACTATTAACGCATTTTAGACTAAATAAATAGATTATCTGAATATATGATTCGTTTGTTAGTTTTCATCGTCTTCCTAAAAAATTTACAATTTCCAATTTTTTTTTTATTTCGTAATTACTTATGGATTCCTAGAACTTTCAATATAGCATTTATCCATAATGGCAATCTTCTAACAGAAAAAAACATCTCTTTCATGTTTATTAATTACGAGATACAAGGCGCACGATAATCTAATTTTTGATTATATGACCGATAGGTTGTACAGTGGAAAAGCACAGTGGCTCACGTAGTACAACTAGTACCACTGTTGAATATCTAAAATGTTTTTTAAATATTGAAAATTCGTTTTGCTTTAAAAATTTTCTTATAAAAGCAGTGTAGTGTACATGCAGAGATAAAAAAAGAGAAGCATCTGTAGAACAGTATGGAGTTTTGGGGGTGTATTTGGGCTAAATGTTTCCGTATACGCTCAAGATGTAATTACTTTGACAACTCAAAAGAAACTAAAAAAAAGATACGAAAATCGTTAGCAGTAAACAGTTGCTCTATAAGTCTTATTTTGCAGAAGTATTTAAAAAAATTAAAACTATCTACCATGTTTCTTTTAATCTAAAATAATTATTTCTGTAAAAAGACACGTTCCTGATTTGTGAAGTTATTTTCTGTTTGCAACAATCATTTTTTTGTGGAAGCAGTTTGGAAACAGAAAACAAAGTTAAGAATATAATATTTCAATCGCAATGGTAGCGCTTAAACCTCTATTGGACGTCAAAACACAGATATTCTTTGCTCAGGTCTTTCTATCATTAATGCACCATTCAAAATATCAGGGCAATGTAAAAGAGCGATAGAAAATCAGCATTGCAGCCAATTAGTCTTTTATGGCAACTCACTTTTCAATTTTGTTACCAGCTTTTCACCAGGATACGTCCGGGTATTCAGCACCAAAATTTCAGCACCAAAATTTGCCTCAGGATGGAGAGCTTGCTGAAAAATATTGTTAAGGGACGAGAAGATTTTAAAATACAATCTAAAGAGTGTCACCTAAAAATCCGGTCACCTAAAAATAATAACTAGAATAATAAAGTACGCCTTGGTATGCAGACAAATGTGTGACTATATTGTCCCGCCTCCATGCACTCACTAACTATTTCAACTCATCCTTCGAAGAATTCGCTGGAATATTGACCCAATCTTTGGGCATTCACTAAAATCCAGAGATCAGGAGAGAGATGATACAAAAAAAAAAGTAGATAAAAAAAAAATGAAAAATCGTTTATATTTGCTCTGACGCTTTACTACTAAGGAAATGCTCCTAGCATATATAAACGTCTAAACAATACATTATAAATTACTCAGTGCCTTAACCATACATTTGATATTGGAAGGAAGGGGGAGGGAAGGGCCTGGTTTAGTATCTAAAGAGCCTCACCACCATGGATAGGGCCGACGTGGGGTTAACATCTCTTTTACAGAAAATTTTTATATTGAACCTAAGAAAAAATAATACAAATACCTGTTTTTAAGTTTCAATGTTGCTATGAAAAGAAAACCACGGTAAAGATACAAAATATACAAAATAATGAATCTAAATTATTTACCATCATTATGCCCAAAAATGTTTATCCTTCTTTGAAATTTATCGATAAACAGATTCCCAATAATTTTAAAATAAAGTTTGTCAACTGCATTTTTGTGAATGTGAAGTACAAGCAGGTTGTTTGAAACGAGATTCTGTCATTGTCGATCGTAGGTATGTTTTTACTTGTTTAAAGGCAGAGAAAGTTCGCTTATCCCATTTGTAGTAGGCATGACGAGCAGCAACTTGGCAATCTTTACAACTTCGGAGAGTAAAACCATTTTAGAATGTCCCAGGCTCTTCAGTAAGATTAAAGATTAGGTCAGCGATTTTAAAAGGCTTTAAAATACCAGGGAGTAACTCTAATTGTGTTGTGAGTTGTGCCGAGATTTTCGTTAATTTCTTAATCCTAGAACTGACAAACTGAGTATAAATTATTTTCCCAGCTTTCCCATTTGATGGACTTGAGTGACCTTACTGCAAATTTAGTCTCTGATCGCATCGAGTTTGGTGCATCTTTTTGATGATATCACATACCTCGAGGTTTAACGAGTATCCATAACAGTGCGTGTACAGAAATTTTTCGTTCAGTGAATTAAGCTTGGTCGCTACGCCAGATCTGTCGTAACACTGCCTACGAGCATTTTAGAGAGTAAAATTCATTCTTAAAAGAATAGCTTTAATAACGAACACAATCTGCTCAGATGTTGCATTCGGCAAGGGGTGCAAACCAATAAATTCCTCGTGTGCCTGCAAAATATTAACAACCCACCTAATACAAACAATTTGCTTCTCGCTATTAGAAACATGACTTGCTTTATCTACAAGAATGTTTAAGAAAGCTGCTGGATGTATATCTTCTGCGATTTCCCGTAAAATTCGCAATGTCTCGTTTTGTATTTCGGGTGAATCAAGACGGTTTGTTTTCTTTTCCAGCCATGAAACTTTCCTTTTTCATGTCACTACGTAGTAATAGCAATTAATAAAAATTTGAATTGATTTCGCATTTCTCCTCTTGGCTCCAGTTTCCTCTAAGTTGTACAGAATGCCAAGCTTAAACTTTCTCAACATCGTAGGGTTGTTTTCTTTGTTTTTGCAAAGGTTCTTGTTTAATATCCATCCAATATCTTATTGGATGTTTCAGGAGCAGTAACAAAACATCCTGTGACTTCTTTGTGGACGTTACCATGTTCCTGTTTCGAAAAGCTTCTTCCAGATTCCAGAGCTTTTTTTCCAGTTTCGATACCCGATTTGCGTGAATACTTTTTCAGCTTAGAACGACGATATGTTTTTCCTTAAAACGAAAGTGCACATGAAAGAAAAAGCTACATCCTTCGATTGATTATAATGCAGCCAGGAGAATTGCTCGAACCAGTTTTGTTGAACGATCTCTGCTTGGGATCCTTACCATATGTGCTTGTAGGGAAGCCCAGATTTTGAGATTGGTTTGGCTCCTTAGAAGCGTTAGGGATGATTCAAAAAGATACGTAACAGAAAAAACGAGCATTTTAACCCCCCCTAACGTAAAGGACTGTTACATTTCAGTTGCTACCCCATTTTTTTTACTTAACCTTTCTTACCAGGACCCCCCCTGCCCCAAAAAAAAAAAAAAAAAAGAAAAAGTGGCAATAAATTTTAAAGATAGATATGAAGCACTTTAGGGATCATCAGCTATAGAATTTTTTAATACAAAATAGTTGCAATGAGCTGTTATAAACAAATGAAATAATGTTTCAATGAAGACAAATGTCAATACAGTTTCAGTCCTCAGTTTAATTAAAGCAGTCCTCCAAACAGTGTTAGTCCTCAGTTTTATCAAACCAGATTGAATCAATTTGATCAGTATCAATGATTGGTGTACCGAAGTCATTTTCTGCATCAACAATATTTTCTGGATCAAGATCTTCAACATCTAAGTCGTCCATCGAGACCCCCTCCATCTCTTGAAACGCCATAAAAGTTCCAATTATCGACGTGCATTCGAAAGAATTGCACGCGTTTTTTTTCGTTATGATTAGGACCTTCATTGACACTGCAATTAGCTCCGTGAAGTGTCTATGCTTCAAGAGTCGAAAAGTATAAACCACAAAGGAAACACGTGTGCCATTTGATCACATCTTCTTTTACAGACGGACAAGAATAATCATATGAAATTCTGTTAAGAAATGCTTTTGTAGCTAGATCGGGCATCAAGGTGTTTTGCAATGAAATGCTCTGAAACAGCGATTTTCGTAGCCATCAAAAACGACTATACAAGGAACAAATTTTGCTATCAAATAATCCTTTTATTGTGCACTTAGACCTTCGTATATTAAATTTGGCAGACAATTGACTGTACGTAGAAGAGCACCGCCACCAACCACATGAGCAGGTTTGTTCGGTAAGTTATGTTGCATGATGTTCTTGGTAAGTACTTACGTAACTTGGACTTCGTTGCACTTTGCATAATCAATTGCCACTTCTTCTTCTGCTATCTTAACTGATGCTTGGAGACTAGCCAATGTTTTGACTTTTTCACAACGTTTTATTTTAGCAGCTATAAATTGAACATCATCCAGTAGTTGTTGAATTTTGGCACCTACTTCTTCGACCTCATAACAGTTTAATAGCGACTTCTCAGAAACAGTGATCACATTGATATCAATTGTTTCACTTCTGGAAAAGGTGGATGCTCCTCCAACCAGGTTTTTACTGATGCTTTATCATATCTCGATTGATACGACTTTTTCTTTTCTCGACATGTTGCTCACTAATTTGATGGATCTGAACAGTGAATAATGACATCCATACTTGAACGGCTGCTAGACGGTGCGTTGAGAGACATAAATTGGCTATATCACTGTCGTTCATACCTCTTCCTGTACTCAAGCTCCGTCGTTTGATTGGTCGCATCAAAACATGTTCAATGATCTTAGTCTGACCAGAGTCCACCCCAGTATCAATCACTTCTTCTTATTGCATGATAACTTCTTTCATTGAAGCGTTGATGCAACCGAGGATGTTTTTCTGGTAGCTCATTCATACTTTGTAGGTATAAACGTGTACTCTTGGCTTAGTCGGTACGACCAGATGCTTCAGATGGATTAAACATTCGCTTTAAGGTGAGCCAATGAAAACACTAATCACCAACTCTTTTAGCATAGATAAAATCTTTCATATTACCAATATATTGAAGATATTGGATCCAAAATTCTGCTTGACTTTGAAAGCGAGTCTTTGAAAACGTCCAATATGGATGCAATTTTCTGCTTTCACTTTTGAAGGAAAAGTCAAATTTTTTCAGACATTTTATGGTACACATCTTACTTCAAATCTAACTCATCCTTCTTGATCTTTTTTTCTTCAAACACTAATTTGTCCAACATAACCTAATGGAAGATTGATGATAAAGTGACTTCGCATAGCTCTTGCGTAGGCTTTAACATCAAGCATGTGATTGAGAGCATGACCCTCATATATTGTTTCTGTAGGCTCGCGCAATCCAGACCCGACTTGTGTATTTCATCTGAAAGTTTTTTAATTTTTAAGAATTTGATTGACGCTAATGCTTTACTTTCAGGAATGTACTGATGTGTTAGAATACTTTTCGTCTTTGTTATTTCACTAACCCTTCTCAGCTTTTCTCTTGGAATGTTTTAGGGACATAGCACGAGTTGATGGATGCTGTAATAATTTCCATGCCATGAAAGGTATTTTTTCCATATAATGTTGAGACGTTATGATCAATGTTATCGCCAATCCATTGAGTAAATTCTGGTTTTTGAAAACTCATGGCCTTAAGTGAATCATTATTTACGACAGCTGACCGTCTGTATCGCTTGACTTCGTCGTAAGAAATTCTGAATCCAAGTTTTGATAGCTCGTCGATTAGCCATCGTGATCCAAACATGTTGTCTAATTTGACCCCAAGTCCAAATGTTATTGGAAATACTGCTTTCTTTGAACACGTAATGATGATTTTTCCAATGGCTGATTGTTTGAGTTTTCCTTTAATAAGCACCTCAAGAAATTTTCGTAGACTTTCAGGCTGCAAAGACTCTGAATATGGGATATCTGATATCTCTTCTTTGTTTGGATAAAATTCGTTGTTTAAATTCATTAATCTTATATCTGAGAGAATTAACTTGGCAGTTGTACTGATGAATCGTTCAGACTACTTTGCTAGTTCTTTTTCCCTTCTCTTGTACCTCAAACTATTGACAATCAAATCAGCTAAATTCTTCAAACAAACGACATCTGATCTTCCTTTTAACTCTGCAAATAGTAAATGCTCTTCATATTTCTCCATCAGTTTTTTTTCCAGCCACTTCGTACCGTACACCGTCTCGGAGTTAACTATTTCCGTCATTTTCATGTGAAGCTCTTTAATTGTGTAGCACTTAAATTCTTGCTCCATCCATTCCCACAGCTGATTCAAGTAGCATTCCTTCTTATTTCCGCTGGTCGTCCCTTCTGTACTTACTTTTCCTCCTCCAGGATGAAATAGCCGCACCAGATTGAAAAATGCTGCTCGACATGACCTATGGTACCGCGCCTCTACAGTGACCAAATCATTAAATTCCCGAACTCTTAAAGCAACTTCTTCGCTTATTTTATCATCTCGTTTTTGGCATGTGATTAAAACTTGGTTCTTGAGGTGTAGAGATGTAACTTCGTGGCAGTTGTTCCCTGTATCTTGTATACATGACTCAGCACAAAATATGGACTTACTTTTCTAATCAATTGTCTCCAAATATGAACGTAAAATTTTTTTCTTTATTTTCGGAAAGTACGAGGATTTAGTTGATCGCTTCTTGTTTTGATTGTACACGTATTGATGACAATGTTTGTGTAATTTGATCTTAGGAATTTCTAATGGCAGTTTCTCTTGGTTAATTAGGTGCTGTTGTTGTTGAACTTTTCAGCATCTTCCTTCACATCTTGTAATCCTTGCTCGCTGCTGACTTATTACAAATGACATCTATCAAGTTCTGTAACTGCAACGTTAGACCTAAGATATAATTAACTACTGAAAAGAAACAAACTCTTAGTTTTCTAACTTTAAAATACATGATAGTGATTGTTAGAGGGAAATAAATACTAACTGGGACTCATTAACTCATACAACCTGAAAATGCCAAAAAGATTGCCCAGCATTAATTTGTTTTTTAGATTTAGATTTTAAAAAATTACTTTTGTTCTACTTCTGACTTCCTCCTCACCAGTATTTCCCCTAAAAACATTTTAAAGACGTTTTATCAATTTGCAAACCTTTCTATGTAACCTAAGTAATTAGGTTTAAGAAGGATTAATTCTAATCATATATAGTTTTTACAGTAAAATATCAAAAAAAAAAAAGAAAAAAAAAAAAGAAGGTTTTCTCTAATAGGCTTAGTATACATCCATCAAATGTAGAATTTATTCTAGTTTCCGAATATCATATTCGATTTGTTTCTGAATATTCGATTTTGTTTTAGTCATATGATAATGGAAATATTTTGATTTTTTTCACCCCAGGTAGAAAAAAAAAAAAATCAAAAAAGTCAAAAAATTTTTTACAAAAAAGCAAATAACTGATGCTTATTTCTGCTCCACCTAAACCTCGGAATAGTTTTCAAGTACGGATTTTATAATAAATTACGGACTACCTGTCTAGTTTTTAAAGTAGCTTTTATCAATAACAAGCTAGAAACCGATACAGAATACAAACATTATATACAAACTTTAAAAACAAGCCTACGATTGAAAAAACGGTTTTGAAGTTACCAGGTTCTCTGATAATCCGTATCTAAACCGCCACTGTGAAGACGCCATCATTGATTTTTTTTGAAGATGATATTTTTCCGCTAACTATTTATTAACATCATTTAGTAATGCTTTTTTATGAGGAGTCCCCTTTAAGTAACACATTCAAGCTATAAATTATAAATAATTTATCTGGAGGATTTATTCGCTTCATTACCACCAGCAGCATGTTCTTCTTCCATGTCAAAACCATTTATTGCATTTTGTCTGCAAAATAGTCATTTTTACAGCAAGGCAATCTAAAACTTCCCTTAAACTTTCATTGTTACCCAAATATTTCTTTACCAGTGAAGTCATCAAAATATAAATGGCGTCATCAATTAATACAATATTTTAAAAATATTAGTTCTACATTATACTTTGGTACTTTTGCTTAAATTTGAGGTCAATAGCATAATTACATTAAGATTTATGGAAATTGCAAGTTCGTTCATTTAATACATAATGATGGAAAAATACTAAAACCCCCTTATAAAAGTTGGACTCTAGTTTTTACCGCAAAGATTCAAGATGGAGGATTAGTGTAATCATAATCTACATAAAATTGCACTTCAAATGATATCAAATATAGCTTTGAGACATTTAATTCTAGGTTCTCTGATATTTCTCATGCACTATTTATAGTTTAAATAGTTAATAATAGTGTAAATTCGCAGAAGAATTCACGTATGCAGGCGAATGAGAAAATTCGTAAAGGGAAAAAGTTCATTTAGTAGTTCAATAAACAAAAATACTTGTATGCGTAAAAGAGATAACGAATAGCTTCTTAGTATAAACATATGTTTCATAGCTAAACTTTCTTTGTGGAGGATTTCTTGGTAAAATAGTTTACGATTGAACCTTTTCCTGGCTTTTTTATTTTAGATTTACTTTCCACTGCGAAATTAGTTTTTCAGATTTTTTTGCAACATGGCCTTTTCCCTTTATTTCACGCCATAGGTTTGAACATTGAATTTGCACTTGTTGTCCATTGACACTGAAGTGAGTTTACTTATACACTTTAAAAAAATTGTCAAATAAATCTGAAATATCGATTTTCTTGATAGCCATGTGCGTTGGACAAGCAGCATTGAATTTGAAGAAAGAAAACTTATTAAAAATCTAATAACCTTAAGAAATCTTCTTAAACGAACACATAATCATCGCAAAGAATCGCGCAATGCAATGATGTCATTAAAATTTTAGATATTCGAATTAGATTTACTTTCGGCATTTGTGAAAACTGAAAATAATCAGATTAGAAAAAATTTGCAAGTGCAACCAGTTTCGTATTCACAATTTTAAACAATTAAAATATTATTATCTCACACGAGAAAATAGTATTAAAATATTCAAACTATAATGTGAATTCTCATTTTCTATTCAATTTAAAGCTTTTCTAACCAAAAGGTAAACCTAAAGTTGTGTGTACCAAGGGTGGTGTCTCCATATTTTTAACTGATTGCGGTATTTTTTTTCAGTTATTAAGGTGTCCTAATGGCACATAAGTCTCATAATATTTTGCCCATCCATGATTGTATGTTTATCTCAATCTCAAAAATAAATCCTGCAAATGTTTCAATTTACCGCAAAGATAAATCTGGAAAACACAGATTTTTTAGTACCTTATCGGTAAAAAATTTTCGTCGATTAAAATTTTTCGTCGGTTATAATTTTCGTCACTTCGAGAAAAATTTGTCACTTTTAGTCGACGAATAATTTTAACCAATTTCGAAATTTCATTTATATTTATAACAATTTATATACTTTTACTAAATGAAGTTCAGGAAATCGATAAGATAATTCGTCGGCTAAAATTTTCGTCGGCTAGAATTTTTCGTTGGCTATAATTTTCGTAACCTCGTGAAAAGTCACTTTTAGCCGATATGGTATTCACTAGGAAAAATAAATCTCACAAAAATTCATTCGAAAATACACAACGTTACACGTACTAGAGTCATCTCGATACCCCCTACCCCTTGAAATTTTCGTAACGATTTGTCACGAAAATGGCAAACACCCGCTACCCCTACGTACTTTTTGAATGATCCCTCATCAGCCTTGCTTTCATTTTCAGGAGTCAGGGTGCTTGTTTCATTTCTTATAAAGCTCAAATTGTCAGACTCTGTCAAGTTCTGTTCTTATTCTTTTTCCTTTGGAGTGCTTCGCGTCATTTTGACTTAATAAAAAGCATATATATTAATATTAAATATTAGTACACTCGTTGTATATCTGTCATGTAGCAGTGATAACTTTAAAAAAAATTTTTTTTCGAAGCCAATTTTTACCCTATTTTTTTAAGGTTGAAAAAAATCGGCCTAAAAACATCTTTTTCGAATTTTTTTTCTTGCCTAAAGGTCACAAGGCAAAGGTAATAATACTTAAACGAAAAAAATTTAGCTTTATTAAAATAATAATAAGAAAAGAAAATAACTACAAAAGCACGCGCAGGTGTTGTTCCATAGCTTGGAATATTGATACACCCTTGGATAACGCTTGGGTAATAATAATAGTTTAATAATCAAACTAGGTTTTAACGAATAATTAAAAAAAAAAACAAAAAAAAATTAAAATTAAATAAGAAAGTTGTTGTTAAAACAAAAAATTTTTCGCTAAAGAAAAAATATTTACTTACTTTTCTATTCTTGTGAACCATTTAAAAGCATAAGCCTTTTTTTTGGACATGGTCGTACTTTGTTTTGTTTGTATGTTTTTCCACACTTGCTTGCTCTCTTATCAATAGCCAGCCACTTTTACAATGCAATGAATAACTTCAGAAATTTAATAAAGAAATGAAAAGAAAGCAAAGCCTTTTCTCTAGCGAATTTATTTATACTGCAAATAATGAGAGCTTTATAACATACCTGAATTGTTCTTTAAGTGCTCTTTAAGGTAAATTTGCTTTTTATCTCAATTAAAGTTGTTATAAAAACTGAAAATAAGAGGGCGCTATATACACCCGTTACCTCAGGATCCTATTGACTAAAATGTTCAAGTTATTAAACAAGGTAAATCTTGAGAGAACGTGGGGGCTCTTAGCTAAAGGGGACTACTGAAACTGCTCAGACAATTTCATATTGCACGAATTAATTTTCATTTGGAGCAAGCGTCCAATTTCCCAAACGCTTAACTTCTATTCCATTTTTCTGATGTTTTATAAATCAGCGAGAAGGTAGTTCGTAAAGGTTTAATTTATTTGCTTTTAAGTAAGTATATTAGTCTAATTTATTATTCCACGATTTTTATCCATATGAAATATGTTAGATAAATTGTTGGATATGAACCAATTTAGGGGCGATTCGATATCAAAATTAACGGAGTATGTTATTTGATGAAATAGCGTGAGTAAAATGAATTAGTTGGAAAAATTTTCGTTTTCTGTTTTAACAATTTAACGGTTATTTGAATTCATTTTTTTTTACTATAAAACTTCTTCAGTCAAAAGTTATTCATAGATACAGGTTATCATGGATAGAGATTATAAATGTCGCCTCATGCGTGGAACATGTATAGATAGGCTCTTATTTTACGTAGTAAAATCAGTGAAAAGCCTGTAACTTTTTTCCGGTTTGGCCACGGTTTATAGCTTTTTTCCAGTTTAGTCACGGTTTATACTCATAATTACTCCCAGATTTAAGATAGCTACTGGTCATTCATTGCAGAAATTCTTTAGGTCATCTCTTCTCGTATGTATGTTATTGATCATTTGACTTATTTATACCATGGACTTATTCATGTTACTTTGTCTTTTAACAAGGTATAGCATATAACCACATAGAATTCTGAGCAGATTTTATGCAAAACCAAGTCGGTTATTTTTTCTATCCTATATCAACCAAATGCTTTCCAAATTTCGAAGTGCATCCGAGCATAGGAAGTAAAATTACTTATGATGATCAAATTCTCTTCTTGTGGTATAGTTTAGCGTAAGATTCCAACTTATGATTGTATCATCATTTGATAGTGGGGAATGACCAGAAAGAAGAGACATGAAAAGACCACATGGCAAAGGAAAAGTTATTTATTGACTCAACCATTGATGCCATGTCAATATGTAAGTTGACTTGTTAAAGTTTTATGCATAGCAAAGCTATCTTACATTTCTCAACTATTGTCTTTCCCACCCAGAATATTCTGAAGTCTGAATTTTTTTTCAGTGATGTGATTCTCATTAGGTAAGTGCATTTATTGATAAAGAAGTAATATATATATATTTAAACGTACAAGTTTTTTTGTCACAAGTGGTGTTTTTCTTTCCAGCCAACTAAAATATTTACGATCTAGTAACTCTCTTCTCAAGTATCTTGGTGAGCAGTGCATTCCTTCGTAGTGCAGCTCAAATCAAGATTTCTCCACCAAATGAGCTTCTGTCATCAATGAAAAATGATTATACCAATGTTATGAAAAGATTTCCACCTTCTGTGCGAAAGTATGAATGTGCAAGAATTTAGGATTACTTAAAAACCAGATTAAAGTTCTGAAATGAAAGCTAAAAACATTTAATTGAACTAATTAGATTATTAGAAACGCTTTAGCTATCGCAGAAATGAACTGTTTAAGCTGCAGCAATAAATGGTCGGAGCAAGCAATAGCGCGGCTTACCGGCCTAAGACAGGGACTTTTCTTTTACTTTATCATCCTAAATTAGAAAAAAATCACTTCCACGTGTAAATGAAGACCGATTTGTAATAAATAAGAATCTTAATAAGAAACTCTCTGGAAGTATGTATTAAAAAAACATTATGATGGCCTGCACCACCATATAATTGCAGAAAAAATCTGCTCTTGATTCAAAGCCATGTCATCGGAAATGTACAGTTCTCCAAAAATTAACTCTAACAACTGAAACCCATAAACATTTTATAATAAATTCACAAATTTTGGAGCAGGTTCTTGCAATCTTGAGTAGTGGAATGACTTTTAACCTTTGAGTATCGGGAACCTCCTAACCAACATCTTAGTTTATGCACATTTTTTGTGTCATAATCTGACGTGAAATAAATAATTCGTTTCGCTAAATTATGATCCGGATGATGGCTACTGAAATTAAGGTATTGGTGTGTGTTAGTAGTATCTTTGTAATATATTATCTCAATTTTGTATAAAATAACTAACAATTAAAATAGTTTCTTTAAATATAACATTGTTCCTGGAAAGGATGAAAAAGTAAATTCCACTACAGCAATTATGAGAATTCATTTATGGAATTAAATTTCCAAAATTTTCTGCCAAGTATTGTATATAATTTTGATTTTTTTGTTCTATAATTTTTGAGTCAAATAAATATATTCCGATATGTTTCAAGTCGCCTAAATTTAGCTTTACAATTTTTTGTGTTATTGCTTCTTTTGTCAGTTCTGTCAGTCGAGCAATGACATATTGTGTTGTATTTTGGATACGTGGGTGATACGTAGGAAGAGGCTTGGAGTTAGAATGTGGTGTGTGGGAGCATTGACTGGGGAAGAGAACTCATGCCTTGGGTAGAGAAATAAATTTTATCACGTGTAAATTGTGTCGTGTAACTGGAACGTAGTTTACTTTGATGTCTTAGAATTCTCCATTCTTTTCTAATAAGTTTTGAAGATTACTTGTAAATTCTGTGACATCGGGCTTTTATTTGCAAAAATTTTTTGTGCTAATAATAACTGCGAGAAAATGATTACTAGTAACAGAAAAAAACGTTCTTATGTTATTTTTGTTATTTCAACGAGAATTGGAAATAATTTGTATTGCTAGTTAATTACATTATATCGTATGCCTGTCAAAGTTATGTAAGATAGCGAAAATCTTAAAATTTTATATGACAAAACATAAAAACACGTAGGGTTACAAAACTTATATCTATATAAGTATAAAATTCGTCAGCAAACTGTAACCAGTGTTTTTGGGACAATGCACTTTAATAAGTTAATACTAAGTTGATTGTACTGTGGTTGTTTGATATGGCAGATAAAGGTATTGATTTTCAAGTTGAATGTTAGAGGCTGTAACTGTCACATTGGAAGATACTTTTGTGAAGCTAGTTTTGAATTTTTGAGTGATAATAGTGGGATGAAATTCCTTGTAGAGAAAGGAAACTAACTCTAAAATTTCAATTGGTATGTGGTTAAAGTATAGTACGCAGTATACTAAGTTTCATTGAATTTTTTTTCGATATTTTTGCATGTAGCTATTCAATTCAATAATGTTTTTTTTACCGTTGCATAAGACGTAGTTATATAAAATTATTATAAAATATTCATAAATACTTATATAATCCAACAAAAATTCTAAATCTCAGGATAAAAACCCATAAACATTAAACAACACAGACAACAACACAGACAACAACACAGACAACAACACGAACATCTTTCACCTTTCCACTCTTTAATTTGAAGTTTAAAAATTCGCAAAGAGGGAGAGGTTTTAATAACATTTGGGAGTGTGTTCCGAATAAGACTGCCCTTAGTCTGGAATGAGTTTGTTCCATAGGTCATAGAAAAACTTAATACAAAGGTACTTCTCAGTTTAACGGCACACATTTTAAAGAGAAGATATCTTGGAATAGTTTCAGTCATCAGCAACTGTAACTGTAGCGTCACTACATAGTAACGCTACAGTTATAGCAAGCGGACGACGCTGGTATCAAAATTCAAGCAAAAATTTCTAAAAAAGAATGAAATTAGTATTGAGAGCGCGCGTATTTTCTGGTGTTTACTAAAGAATTAAATTATAC
>JAUZNK010036248.1:0-17930 GCA_035046665.1 Euphysa ruthae
ATATATAGGGTTTTACAAGCTCAATGCTATTAGCATGCCTAAACTTTTTTCCACAATATATCAACCATCGATATTCAATGCAACCATGTCTCGTAGTCTGTTTACATTTTTATTGGCAAGCATCTCATTTGATGATCAAACTTCGAAAGACAAGAGATGGAATAAAGATTCGTTCGCAGCTATGCGTGAATTCTTTGAAGATTTTAGTGACCAAAGTATGTTATTTTTGATACCAGGTGATTATCTTTCCTTAGATGAAAAACTATAACCTGTACAAACACAGATATGTTTCAGGCAATATAATCCAAACAAGCCTGCAAAGTGTGGGTTTCTGTTCAAGTCTATCAATGTTACGCATTTTCCGTATAACTTTATTGCTGCACTATTTTAAAGAAACCTGTCCAAAAAGGGGGAAACTATTACGAGTAAGATACAGAAAAAATAGTTCGGCATTTGATAGTGCATTTATTAGAAAAAGGCCCACTCTCAGGACGGAATATTTCGTTTGACCGGTTGTATACCTCTATTTCGTTATTGCTTTGGTTGTTTCAAAGACACATAAAAAACATCGGAACAACGCAATTAAACAAAAAGGGATTTCCTCTAGCAATCAAAAATGTAGAAGTCCGTGAGCCACTTTCATCGGTGATTTATTGTCAACAAAAAGGCACACTAAGTCTGTCGTCGTATGCGGTGAAGGCAACGAAGAAGAATGTAATGCTTTTGTCAAAACTTTCTCCTACATTGGCAACCTGAAAAGATGACTATCACCATAAGCTAGTCCTGTATCAATTGCTTTTGGTTGATTTTTTATATGAACACTGCCGGTGAAAAATACATTCCGACGAAAGGCCTGTTGCCTTGTTTGAAATCAATTTGTCAATCGTTTGGTCAACGCATGCGCAGAGAAAATCTTAGACAAAAATGTACTCATTGTCGATAACAGAGCTGTTGTAAGTAAATGAAAAGTGATTTATTTTAACTTCAGATTTTTATTACATAAATCAAGTATATAATGTGTGTTTCACTGTGCTATATAAAAATTATTTGGTAGTTCATAGCTTGGGAAGTGTTTATATTATAAAGAACAAACAATTAGGATAAAGAAAAAATAAAGTAAAAAATTCATTAAAATTTTTTAGTCAAATTTCGGCCATTTTAGCGATTTTAGTTATTTTTCAGAAAAACCTTCACTTGGGCCTGGTTCGCACACCCGTACACCCAAAATTATGATACATTTAAAAAAATTTTTTTCTACGTAAATGAAGGTTCAATAGATATTCAGTCAAAAATTGAGGTCAAGAGCATTTAATAAAAAAAGCTAAAGTC
The DNA here is from genome assembly GCA_035046665.1 of Euphysa ruthae. Taxonomy (NCBI): domain Eukaryota; kingdom Metazoa; phylum Cnidaria; class Hydrozoa; order Anthoathecata; family Corymorphidae; genus Euphysa; species Euphysa ruthae. The sequence goes on from JAUZNK010036248.1 coordinate 1,330, forward strand.
CCCTGCAATTTGTGCAAACTACTGGTTTAAAACCACCATAAAAACCCGGTATGAATAGGGTTAATTAAAACACTGTTAGGAAAACATACAAAAATTACCAATGCTAATTTATGTTCGAAAAACATAGCATATTTTTATACTACAGAATTTTTGATAGATTAAAGGAAGTATGAACGATTTAAAAATGTAAAACAAGAACAATAACCATATATTGTAACGTTTGTAATAACATCGTACCATTCACTGAAATAACAGAAAGCTAACGTATATCATACAACATATTAGGTGAGAAAAAGTCGTTATGTAAAGTTCTTGGATTTAATCATTCTTCATCGACGATTAGCATTTCAAAAAAATCAAGATCTTCTACGTTGTCGCTTTTCTCCCATTCAGAATTTTCTTCGTCAAAAATTGTGTTCACCAAGTTTTCCCGCAACTCGCCTGTTGCCAGTTGAACGGTAAGAACGATTTTGATTCATCATTTGCGGTGACAAGTGGCGAGATATCTTCGAATCTATCGATTGATTGTAGCCCAGCAGACCCAGCCACAATAGCATCGCATATACCAGCTGCTTTCCAATCATTTATGATAACGGATGAGCCAGGTTGTGATCTAATTTCATTGTAATATTCTACCAACCCTTTGGCGTGGAGCAGTTTTTGGATAGAAAAGCAAAATGCTATCTTTATATATTCAACCTTTTTTCCAAATTGATGCTGATTCTCGATCTGCTGGGCGTACTATTACGAGAATACTCGATCTGCTGGGCGTACTATTACGAGAATACTCGTTTCAGGTATGAATTACAATGCTTGTTAACCGTTCTAATCTAGAGGTTGGAAGAATTGAATCATATTATTCGGTACCATTCCATTATTCGATTATTCGATTAATTTAACATGCCCATGGGTTTAGTTCTGGTGTACTTAGAGCTCTCATTTGAGCTTAAGAAAATGATTGGTCTCTAAGGGGATCGAACCTGCACCTTCGTGACAGAAACCAACGACTTAATCGCTCGGCCGGACAACCAAAGCGTAATGGGTATTGTTATCAAACAAGAGGGAGATTACGTAATCAGTGATTTGGCCACGGAATACACCCTTGAAAAGCAAAACGGCTTGCTTGGATTTTCCCAATATTTTGCGCCAACTATACTTTTTGATATTTTGATATTTTATGATAATTTATGAAAATTTATGATAATTTCATTTTTCAGCTTGATGGATTCCATGATATTGCAAAAATGCTTAGGATTGCAGCTAGGAGGGAAATCATCGGAAAACTTGAACCTTAGGGAGGATTCGCATTTTTTTTGTATCCCCATAGATCAACTGCAAAGCTAACAAACCTATAACGCCTTTGGTCCAAGGTGGAATAGAGATTCCCTGTGTTGTAACAGTATCCATGTCTGGTATTGTGATTAATCAACTTCTGATGTGAAAATACAAACAATTGTTTGAAACTCTGTACGCGGAACCAAAGGAAAAACACATTTTGGGGTATTTTTGCAGCTAAAAGATAATGGTGAAGAAGATCTATCTCCGGCGGCCTCAAAGCAGAAAAATAAAACGCAGCCTCCTTTTACCGACAATGATAACATACAAAAAGATATTGAAGGTTTTATTACAGCGACTCCCCATCAAGCCACGAGAAAACTTGAAAACAAGAAACCAAAGAACACAACCGTCAAAACTATTGACTGTATTTTGGATTCTTGTCTTACATTGTACTTTTACACTTTTTTTCTAAAGACATCGTTTCCATAAAACATTGGAAAAAAAACATTTCTTAGACATTCTAACTGTTTACTATATTTGCGTAGGCTGTTCCTAGTCTATCGAATTACGCGGGCGATAATTCTGAGACAGATGGACGATACGTTTTTTAAAAAACGCGATAAAAATCAATGACATGAGATAGTTATTAACAGTTTATTTTGTTTTTTTCTTTTCAATGATAAAAGCATAATAACATAGTTAACCTTATTATAAAAAAAGTTTCTAAGTCTTGTGAGATTAGATCATAAAAATGTCAAAAAATTATAAGATAATATCTTGTGACGCCATAATGCTGCGTGTAAATTAAATAAAAAATACACTGTGAAGGTAAATTTGTTAAAGTCATCTATAATAAATTAATATCTTACTAATTTTTTTTGTGTGTGTTATTTTTATTTAACATATTTTTTCAATAAAATCTAAATGACTTCAACCGGGACGACAGAAATTTTTGTGACAAGTGAAGACTTTATCCAATCTCCAATTTATGAAACTTTAACAACAAATTTATCTGGTAGTGGCCGTGAAACTTTACAAACTTCTGTGAAAGATATCTTTAACACAAGCTGTTTTGATCTGTCTGAATTTAAATTTATTAACAAAAATAAAGGATTTTCAATTTTGCATGCTAATATTAGAAGTATGTATAAAAATTTTAGTGACTTTAAATTGATGTTATAAAATTGATTTTTACCTGTGATGCTATTTGTTTGACAAAGTCACAAGAAATTATTTATGCACCAATCAGTAACAGCTCCTTATTATTGCACCAATCAGTAACAGCTCCTTATTTATGCACCAATCACTAACAACTCCTTATTTATGCACCAATCAGTAACAACTCCTTATTTATGCACCAATCAGTAACAACTTCTTATTTATGCACCAATCAGTAACAACTCCTTATTTATGCACCAATCAGTAACAGCTCCTTATTTGCTTCACCAGATGACACACTATTTAGTCAACCACGTACTTTAACACAAGGTGGTGGAATATGCATATAAGTTTTAAATAAACACACTTTGAGTTAAGAAAACAATATTCAAATTAAATATTCATACTGAAATATGCATATGCGTAAGTTATTGGTAGCTACACCCGGAAAGAACAACATGGTCTTTTCAATATACAAACCGCTTGCTGGTAAAAGTTTCACATTTCACTGATTTTGAATTTTAATTCGGGTATTATTAAAACGGATACCAGTGACCATTTTTCTGTTTTTATTATTGTCACCAATAGCAACGACAAGGCTCTAAATACGGAAAAATAAAATACCGTGAAGAATTACCTCCATCGAAATAATTTAGAGGCTTTTAAACAAAAGCTTAACTATTTATTGTTCCTGGAATAAAATATATTAAAGTAACTGTGCTTTTCTGGCTTATCAAAACTTTTTTGACAAGTTTCATGAAATATTCAGTGAAACTTGTCCAGTTAATTTAGTTAAGGTTAAATCTAAAGAAATTAATAATCCGTAAATAAAGCCAGCTTTGATAAAAAGCTCCAAGAGAAAACAAAATCTCTACGCTAATTATTTAAAATCTCGCTCAAATATCGACGAACAAAATTACAAAGTTTTTAAATCTCATTTTTACAAATTAGTCAAGCAGGCTAAAGTAAACTATTATTCTAAACAACTTTTGAAGTATAATGCTAAAAAATTTGGTCAATACTGAACAAAGTAATTGGTAGAAAGAAAACTGACCATGATGATATGCCTAAGATATTGAATTCAAATAGCAAAACTATAAATAATTTGGACAGATATGTAGAGAATTTAATAAATACTTTATAAATGTTGGTCCAAACTTTTACTTTTTGCTCAATACCACGATCCTCCCATAAAAGTAGAAATTGAAAATTACAATCTTACCCATACAGAATTCAAAAATGCCATTTTTTCTATTAAACAAAATAAATCAAGTGGCTTTGATGAAGTAAATAGTAACGTGTTTCTTACTGTAGTTAACAGTATACGAAAGCCTTTGTTTTATGTTTGAAATAATTCTTTTAACGATATAGTTTTTCCCGATCTACTTAAAATTGCTAGAGAAATCAATATTTATAATATTTATATAGATCATCATACTTTTACATCAAACTATCGACCTATATCTTTACTTCCAGTTTTTTTCAAAATAATTTGAGACAGTTATTTATAATAGAATATTTACTTATTTTGCATATCATCAGTTATTTTATATAAAACAGTTTGGATTTCAAAAAGGGTACTCCATTGAACTGGCTATTTTAGAGTTAACTGAGAAAACTTATAATCCTTTTGAAAAAAATTAGCTTTATCTTAAGGTCTTTATCAATATTTCAAAAGCTTTTGATACAGTTAATCACGGAATTATTTTGTCGAAATTGAAATATTACGGGATAAAAGATAAGATTTTTGAATGATTTAATAATTACCTAAAAATAGGAAGCGAAAGCTCGGGATTTTTAGATAATGTATGTGGAGTTCCACAATTTTCTAACTTAGGATCGTTTATGTTTTTAACTTATGTTAATGATATGTATAGAGTCTCAAATTTTATATCGACAATTTTGTTTGCTAATGATGCTAGTTTGTTTTTGAATAACAGGAATATTAAAAACTTGTTTACAAGCATGATTAATGAATGAAAACATTTCTCACTTTGGTATAAGGCAAATAAACTTTCATTAAATTGTGACAAAACTAAGTTTGCACTATTTCATAAACGCAGATTCGCAAAAAAAACTGCCTTTTAAACTTCTATTTTTATCTATTGATGATGTGGAAATAAGAAAGATAAATTCAATAAAGTTTCTAGGAGTGTTGATTCACCAAAACCTAAGTTGGAGTAGTCATATCAAAATATTGGAAACTAAACTATCTAGGGCAATAGGAATGTTATGTAAGTGTAGATCTTTCTTAAATTTTATATCACGAAAATGATTATACTTTTAGTTCTATTCATTTTTATTGATGTTAGGTAAATATGGCTTGTGAAGTACGAATAAAAAAAACCTAATTTATTCAAATTTCAGAAAAAGGCATGTCGAGTTTTATACTTTAAAGGGAAATTGAAATTTCTACTGTACACGAAGAATGTTTTAAATATCTACCAAATTAATATGTACCAAGTTTTAATGTTAATGCGTGGCTTTAAATGGGGAATACTTTATTTGGAAAATCTTCTCGCCACAACCTAAATTTAAGATGCAACAAATTTTCTAATAATTTTAAACTTCCATTTATAAAATCCAAGTAAAAGAAGTTTTATACAGAGGTTCTAAACTATGGAACGACTTTCCGGATAAAAGTTTGAGATGCCTTAGTTATAGTTTTCCTACATTTAAATATGATTTAAAACAACATCTATTGATTATTGCATTAATGTAATTTAACGTTTTTGTTTATGTTTTTTAAACCAATTTATTCCTTAAGTTTTGCATAACGTTATACTTACAAAGGGGGGTTTATGAATCGATCGTTAGGTTCTCCCTATCATAAATCGTCTTTGACTTTCTGTCAAGATCTTTTTATGATTTTTGTGTTGAGCATTAATGTTATATTGTTGTTATTTTGTAAATACTTTATATGTATGTACAATCTTATCTTAACGAATAAAAGATTAACCAAAAAAAAAAAAAAAAAAAAGACACAATTATAAACTTGTAATTTTTTTTATTTATGAGTATATATTTTAAAATATTTATCGTCTTAATTTCAATCAAAGTAATCCAAGTTATCGACTGTTGCTTTAAAAAAAAAACTCGTAGTCTTTGTACTTATCGAGATGGGAGAATATTAAGCCCAACCACACTTTCTACAGTAAGTATTTGTCTGTAAATTGCATTTCAGTTGCCTTTGCATGGTATATACTTTAGTTTGGTATTTTACTAAGGGTAAATTTTTAAACTAAAGTAGTATTAAGAGAGCGTTCTATACAACTACATAACGAATAAAATGAAGAATAGGTTTTATAAAAAGAAAGAGAATACGAATGAAAACATAGATGGTGTAAATATTGAAAATAATGAACATAACGTAGATATTTTAAATGATTTTGAAGTCCAAGATACTGAATCCAACAACCAGGACTCAGATATCTCTGCTGCAAGGTCACCTCCCAACAATGACACTTCTACTTCTACAAACCATAAAGTAGAAACTATTTTATTGGATAAACTTCCTCCTGATACAATTACAGGAGATTAAGAATTTTCGGCATTGAGGTTTTATCAAGTGTTTTTAAATTCCTTGCATGTCTTGACTGTTTTTGAATTGTTGACTTTAGACCTTTTTGAACAGCGTTACGCAGAACAAGGCTACGAAACTATAAGGTTTGAAATTATACTTACCATGTTTTTGCGGATTCACCATGGATTTTTTTCACTTCAAGCTATAGAAATGAGTTTTAAATAAACAAACGCATGGCTTGCACAATCAGATGCTTAAGTCAAGGTCATTCTGGGCTAATTAAATTTTCTACGCTTATGAACATGCCCGGTATGAACCAAAAGAAGCTAGTTAAGATAACATCATTTCTTTCAAATTTCTTGCCGAACAAACCATATTAGATGCAGTAAACGAAATCAAATGTAACTATTTGAATCTAGCAGGAGAAAATAATAATAATAAGTTTTTCCTCGAGCGAATGTTAAAGCATTTTAGCTAATTATTGCCTGTAAGCAACCATATTCTATTTAGTTAGTGTTTTTATTCTAAACGTACAAAAAATTATTACAACATTACATTAAAAAAAACAGACATCAAATACGTGGCAAATATATATAGGAACAAAAATTGTTTGTCAAAATTTACTGGTTTTTATTGCAATGTTTTAGTGCATGTGCAGCAACGCATTGACTCACACTCATATCAACAGGTAACCAGTTTTCAGTTCTATACTGTTCTGTACTTATGTGGACATGTTTATTTAAATTCCTATGCGCTTGTGTTTTTTTTTTTTGCGCTTTTTAGACTATCTTTAACAGATTTAAGGCCTAAACACCAGGTTGAACAAAGTTAAAATGTGGTTGAATCAGTGCGTAGCAAAGAGAACATCTTAAAGCGGGTGGTAAAAATGATTTTTTCCTGTATATAAATCTTAGTTTAGAAATAATTTTACTCTGAATGACCCATTCTCTCTCCACTCAAAGTTTGAACTCACATGCAAAACAAGTAATTGACTGAGGTATTTTTATTTAATTGGTGCGCCTCTATAACCTAAATTCAATGGATTCGTTTTCTTATCTTTGATTTTTGATGAAAAAAGAATGAACTTATCCTCTCCGAAGCGCACGTTTAGTTTGTTATCAACAAACTCTAACAATGGTTAGAAAATCTCTGTTTAATATATTTTCTATTTTCCTTTCATTTTTATGTTGGTAAATGAAACAAGAGTGAACTGCATAAAGAAATAATTCACAGTCTATTGCTTGTTTTATGGATCCCTGAGGTAAACCATAATCCAATATTTCTTCATTGGAATTTTCTTTATCGACTTTTACTTTGAATTTTCTATTTGAGAGAAAAGATTTGAAATTACCTTTTCTGAAAATTGCATGGATTTAACTTCTTAAGCAGAATGTTATGATGCATTGTGTCAAAGGGTTTTTGGAGACCGATAAGTGTCTTTCCGCTGTAATATATTTTTTTAAGTATCAGTTAAAAACTGTTTTCGAAACGCGCATTGGAATTTTTATAAGATATCCTCTTTTTCAAGGAATTTCCTCGTTTTACCACCAATAACTTTTACAAAGATTTTGGATATAATTATCAGCAAAGATATGGGCCTGTTGTTTTCTCGCTCAATTTTTTTTTTTTTTTTTTTAATGGAGTGATTTTGCAGTCATCTGGGGACAGATTAGTCTTGATTGAAAGATTTATAATTTGGGTATGCAGCTCCACAGCAGTGACACAGCCATTTTTGTTAACCACAGGTGATATTTCATCAAATCCTGCTAATTTATTTAATTTCAAGTTCTTACATACCCCTGAGAACACAAATCCCAATAAAATGTTTAATGTATAAAATTTTTAAATACTTTTTAGTACTTCAAAGGAATTTCTTCAAAAAAGGCAGAGAAGATTACATTTAATAGTTGCTATTGTCTATAAAATACTGTTTTTAATAGTCGCTATGACACTGTTTGTTTATTATTGTATCCATTGTAACAAAAGGCTTAGCATAATCATAAAGATAATCTTCAAAAACCGACAAAGACTTCATTTTTATTTTGAGTTTTATCAGTACAGGTAATCTTTCCCGCCTCTGCAGAAAAATGGAATTTAATTTATTTACTATTTATTTGATTACTAAGTTGATTATCTAGTAGCTAACGTCAGACTAAAATATCAAACGTCATTAGTCACGCGGTTTTAATTTCTTTTGTCTAATTTTCTTTTAAAACGAGAACTTCATGAAGTAGCTTCATTGAGGTGGATAAAATTTAAGATGAACTCAAAATCAATAATTTTTGTGATCACCCTATTAAATCTATGTTTACTGACACAGCAGAGAAGAAAAGAATGTTCCCCTAAACAAAATAAAAAAGTTTCATCTGTTTTGGAAGCATGATGACATCAAGCATGGGTTGTGCACCAAAACCAGGTAACCATTAGTATTGTTTTTAAAAATTGAAATAAAAATCAGATAAATAATTTTATGAGGGTTTCTTAAGAATGGAAGCACATTTTTAAATTTGCAGTCATTAGTATAAGCGGATTTTTTTTATGTTTAAAAGGCAGTAAAAAAATCATTGCGAAGCAATTCAAGCGAAAATTTAAAAGGATGATTTTTAAAGATTTTTCTCTCAAATTATCGAATCACTGCAACTTCAAAACCATTATTTAAAAATTTTTGGTTATATTAAATGAATGAAATTTCGAATTTCTGTATCAGAAGTTTTAAATAATTTTCGAGTTTAGTCACTTCAAATTAGCTATTTTGCTTTATTTATTTTAGAAAAAATTTAAATGTGAAACTATTAGGCAAAAATAGATTTTAAATAAATATTTTGGTTTGTAGTTTTGCAATTGCACCTGTAGACAGAGCTTAAAGAAATTTTTCATGAAAAGTTTTTCTCTTCGGCAGTAGCGATAAATTTTATGATCCGCAACAAGAGGTTTCCATATATACAAAGAAATTTGAAGCCAGGGTGTTTCTTTTTAATAATGTTATTATATTGTTGTTTCAATTCTTGAGCCCAAGCTCAAATCATAAATACTCTGTGAGTTCGAAACTTTGATGGCCTAATACTCAGATATAAACATATTGTGTTATATCTCTTTTCTCTTTCCAAGTAATTTGGTCGAAAGAAATGTAGTTATAAGTTTATATAAAACTTTGTTGCATTTTTTTTTTAATTAGTTCACCAGTTTTCTTCTTAAAACCTGAAATAATGAAGACCTACATTAACTTACTTGAAAATTTTAAATCACGAAACAAGTTAGTTTTAGCGTCCAATAGCAAATGAGATTTATTCTGATAAGAATGATGCTATGACGAATTTGAATATTCTAGCCACTCGGATTTTTTTGACAAGTTAACAAAGATAAGTATATCTCCAAATATTTTTTGTTACTCTGGTCAAGAATTTGTGCTTTTATTATCTTGAAATGTTATGGTGTTGCTAACTAATGAAAAATTTTTTTTGCTTCCAATTTTTTAATTAATAGTTTGAGCCAAAACTTCGAATTATGAATCTTCAGTTTTTTTCTAGGTTTAAGTTTTCCAAAAGAAATTTTTCATAAAACCTTGCTTCCGAGGATAATGTCATTAAAATTAATGCAAAAAAATTACATTATGAAATTTCACTCATAGTTGGTTTTAATTATTTCGTAGCAAAGACACACTTTTGTTAGTTAAATATATATAGCTTTAACATTCAAAGCGACAACATATAAATACACAAAAAAATTTTCTGTCACGAGAATATTTCCATTGTGGTCCTAAATTTTAAACGTCACACACAAAAAAAATATGTCGCCAACATTTTTTCACTTGAGTTATGTTGCAGCCTATATGTATATTAGATCTTTTTATTATATCTAAGGAGGTAAGAAATTTTTCCTTGATTTTATACTTAAATTTCATGAACTTTTATGTGGTTTTATCACACTTAGCTTTGGAAAAGTATATGTAAAAATTAGTCTAATTATGTTAGTCAACAAATTTTTTTAAACGCAGATTTTGAAATCTAGAATTCGAAAGCAAACCAGTCATAAAAAAATATTTAACTATAAATAATAATGAGAAATTGTTTATCTTTTCAGTCAACGGAAAGTGGAGTGAATGGGATAAATGGTCTGTGTGCTCTAAAATATGTGGAAAAGGAAGGCAATTTACTACAAGAAGGTGTAATTCACCTGCTCCTAAAAATAATGGGCTTCATTGTATTGGAAAATTGCTAAAAGAAGCTTTTTGCAACATTTTTATTTGTGAACCAGGTTTGTAATACATTTCCTTAAATTTAGACAACCATTAAGTTGCTAATTCTTCTAAAATTTTATTTTCTGTTGAAAAGCAACTCTTTGAATTTGAAATATATCATAATTTTTTTTTTTATTATATATTTATCAACATAAGGCATAACATGGGTATAAATACAGTTTCTTTCCCTACTAAGTACTAAGAAAACATGCATAAACATTACAAGTTTGAAATATCAATAAAGACAAATAATTACACAAGTTCAAAGTTAAGAAGTAGAAAGCAATTAATATGAAAAGTCACAGCCAAAATGCCGAGTATCTTTTCATTGAACCCTTTTGTAAGGTATCAGTTTTAGTTGCAGGAATTATGTTACAGCTTTTTTGTGTTGTTGTTATTAGAACTAAATGAGTTATTTAGGAGAGGACAAATAAAGTAATAAAAATAGCGAAAGGAAAAATTAGATTAAAGTAATTGCTAAGTGATTAAAATATAAGATAATAAAAAAGTCTCACTCGATGCTAAAGATAGTTTATAGTACATTATAAACAAGAAAACATTAAAAAATTTTTTTGAAGAAATTAAGACTTTTGACACCTTTTAATTTACAACTTAGAGAATTCCAAAGTTTAGGACCTCTGTAAGAGATAGAATGTTCTACTTCTTCATAGAAGTTTTTTGGTTGAATATATGTTTTTCTATGCTTAGATCGCAAGTTAATATTGGAAATATTGAGTTCAAAAAATTGATCAAAACTTTATGGCACTTGTTTTTTAGTAACCTTGAACATAAAAATCAAGACTTGGTAGATACTCAAGTTGTAAATGTTCAAAACTTTTAAATCCTCAATTACAGTAGTAGATATTCGTGTTTAGATAGGGTCTCGATTTGTATATCAGACCAACAGCGCATGCGAGTTTAGATTCTAATGTCGGGATATGGTTTTTCCATGATAAATTCTCATCAATTGAAACACCAAAAAATTTCAAGCAATTTTCTCGTTCTCGTTTATAGATAAATTTGGTAATTTTAAAGGAAGGTTATCGGTTTATGAGACCTTGTGGATTTTTGTTTTATCTGTATTTAAGGAAAGTTTGTTTGCCTTGAACTACATGACTTTAAATGACGTTAAAAAGGGTTTTGTCGTTTTTATTTCTAAGAAAGAAGTTTGTGTTGTGGGCAAAAATTATGGATGATATGGTATTGGAAGCTTTATACATATCGTTGATATAGATTAAAAAAAGTAATGGACTCAGAATCGATCCCTGTGGAACACCGCACAGAATCTCTTTTAATCCTCAGTTTTTATTAATATCGAATTGTCTTCTAGATTTAAGATAGCTTTTAATCCAATCAAATGATCTACCTTTAATTCCATAGTAACATAGTAACATAGTTTGTCTAACAAGATTTCATGATTAACTGCATCAAACGCTTTGGTTAAGTCTACAAAAACCCATAATAAAAATGTGTTGTTTTCAAAAGGTTTTGTTCAATAAAGCAGGGTTTTTGAAAACCAAAATGTTTCTTATAAAGGAGTTTAACAGAAATAAAGTAAGATTAAAGTCTATTATACATTACTCGTTCAAAGACTTTTGAAATATCTGGAATTAATGAAATAGGCCTGTAGTTATAGAGCAAGGTTGGGCCACCCTTTTTAAAAATATGGTTTAATCTAGAGACTTTCAAAATATCAGGGTAAGTTCCTTCTTTTAAAGATAAGTCTAATATGAAGTATAAAGGTTTTCTAATACTGCTTATAATATGCGAGATAAAGTTACAATTTAAATAGTCATAACCAGCACCTTTATTAGTTTTAAGAGCAGAAATTGCTTCATTAAGCTCTTGATTGAACGCGATTTCAAAAACTTATTTTTAAAGTTTATGCTTTCTCTTTGAGGATTTTTTTTATACCATTCGTTATCCAAAGGTTTAGTATTTCTTTGGATTTAAGAGTTACTTCAAATAGAGGACATGTATCATTAAAAATGCTTTGAATTTTCTCGGAAAAAGATGAAAATGCTAAGTTAGTATTATTCTAGTTAAAGACATCATTCCACATAGTTTCGTTAAGAGTATTTTTAAAAGAGTCCATGTCTTTTTATGTGTTGAAAAATTTAGGTTTATTTAAAATAATACGAATTAATAAAAAGTTTGGAAAATGGTCAGATAAAACCATTTTACAAATACCCGAAAGAAAGCTTTCATTTAACAGGCAGCTAGAAAAAAATGCTGTCGATAGTAAAGTAAGATTTTTTTGTTACTCGAGTAGGTTTATGAATAACCGGCAAAATGTTCGTCGGAAATAATTCATCAAAGAAAGTTTTAGTACTTTTAAATCTATCATAATTGAGAGCATCAATGTTAAAATCTCCTGCTATTATAACATTTTTTTTTATCACTTGTCGCATTAAAAAATATTTTCTTAATAGATCATCAGAATGCGACCATCCGGGGCACGATATACACAATATAGAGCAATATTTTTACCGTTGGAGTTAGAAACCTTAATAGTTAAACATTCAATTGTTTCTGATAAAAGACATCGTTTCTTTTTTACATAAAAGGAAGTTGAGTTTTGAATGTAAATTACTGTACCACCTCCTCTTTTTTGAGAACGTAGTTGGGTGACTAGATTATAACCTGGTATATTAAATAGAGAGTTGTTACACATGAAAGAAGAATTAAGTAGCGTGGGGGAGAGTCCAATGTTTACACAATTGTAGTGCGAGAAGTTAAAAAAAAAATGTAGAATAGAGCAGAAGAATCAGAAAAATAAACAACTTTTACGAAATAAAAATAAAAGTAGATTTAAGAGGGTTTTGTAAAAAAAATAAACAAATATGTTGACTGTCTTGATTATTGATTGAATTTATTTGGCTTTCAGCAAACAGTAACTCAAAGCTCGAAAAGCTGTAGAATTATCTTGGATTCATAATTAACTTCAAACTATAAATGAAAAATAAGGAAAATTAAAAGCAATTATCATACCACGACCTCACAAACATTGGTAGTTGGTATACGTGATATCACCAACTTTTTTCACCATCAAGATTGCAGGAAAGGCAAGGTAGCCGGACATGGTTCGCTTATTTTCTTTAAGTTCTTTTCTTTTAAGAAGAGCTTTATTTCGTCGTTTGTTAAGGAGGGGGGAGAGTATAGTTGGTCGGCATATGTTTTTATGTTGGTTTGATTAATGACGTTGATTTTTTTGAAATGGTCAAGTACGTGTTGGGCATCTTTTCTGCCGTAAAACTTGGCAAAGATGTGTGTCGGTGCATTTTTTTACGAGTGTTATTGACCTGTTTTTTTCCCCTGTGAGCCCTTTCAACCATCCTGCTAGCACTTTCATGTGGTATGCCTGCATAACTTTTTAGGACTTAGACAAATTTTTTCTCGATAAGAGTGTTTCTCATACTCCAGTTTGTCTGGTCTTCCAGCTGCTTTGTTAATATGACGTTATGATTTTTAACAGAGCTTAGTTCTTTCTTCAGGTAAATTATATCTTTCTCATTTTCAGTAGCAACTTCGCGGACGTAGCTCAACCATTTTTTGTCTCACCAAGCTCTTTCCTGAGGGCTTCGCTTTCCTAAGAGAACCGAAGAATTATTTCATTTTTATGGGTTTCAAGGATTTCTAACCTTTTTTTTTTTCTGAGATGGGCATGTTGGTGTTTGTTGATAGTAGTAGGTATAAGAAGTTGAAAAAAGTAGATGGTGAAGATTTAATCGGATTTAGTTGTTTATAGAAAATTTATGTTAGCGCAAGAAGAGCAGCTACAAAATTATTCAGCCATCTTGTATCTCGGCACACGTGAAAAAACTAGATTTAACTAAATTATTAAGTTAACTTTGTTTACCTCCCTTGATAATTTATCAACGATATCACAACAAGTACATAAATAGATACACGAGATTTTTTTCTTGTAACGAGCTTGACGTTTTTTATGCTTGGCCTTATAAATTCTTAAACGCTTGTTGCTATAATACCGCCAAAGACTTTTGCGAATAACCAATTAAAGAATGCGTATTAACCTACGGCTTAATTTTTTTTTTTTTTTTATTCATTTTAATTTTTCTTTTTTTTATCATGATTGCTTCATAATATATCATGTTCTCCTCAATCCGTTTAGATTTTGAATCTCCTTCAAAGATACCATCTCTCGAAAAACTTGATACAAACGTGATTCTCAACTGATATATAAGCTTTGGTATTGATACTGATCTTTTTTGAATGAAGAAATAGAAGGCAAAAGACATCGTTAGTTGTTGTTTTTTATATCTACGTTTTTATATCGTGTCCTTTTAAACCTTGGGTGTATTGAGCGACCGATGAAAACTTGGTTGTCAAATTGAAACAAAATCGGAAAAGTGAAACACGCATTTTGGGTAATAATGATTACTAGAAATTTTATTGATTCCACTTCTTACGATTCTCAACGATTCGTTTTTTGATTAACATTATTTCAAAATAATAACAGTAATAATAGAGCTTTATTTACATTACTAAATACTTTGTAAAATATTGTATATATAAATTCTGTAAATATTAGTAGCATTCCATGTCCTAAATATATTTTTGGACTAGAAAATACTTCATTTTATTTTATTTATTTTTACTTTTATCCACAAGACGAAAAAAACGTCAGCATAAACACTTGAACAACGTCATATATTACTGATTTTTGTTGTAGCTGAAAATGAATCTATAACATTGATATATTTAATGTTGGATATTAATATTGATTTACATTGATTTTGAAAGATTTATAATTACGGTAAATGGCTTTACAATAGAACTACATTTATTGTTAAAACAAATACCAAGCTCTGTTAATTTACTTCGTTTCTTATTAAATTATGACTACATTTTGAATTCCCCTTACGAAATTGATTTTCTTTGAAATATTTAATGTACTAAAAATTTTCGTTCTTTTGTCATAAATATTTAATGGTTTTGAATAGGTTGGTGGAAAAATTTCCAAAATTATTTTGAAAACATAGCCAATTTGAAAATTATCAAAAGCATAGGTAATGAAGAAAATGTCTTTGATTCCGTATTTTCTATATCTTTGAAAGTTTTCTAAAAACAATTTATACTGTTATTTTTGCTGGTGTAAGTTACAAAAGCATTATTTCTAAATCTTTGAATATTTTGCCTGCAAAAGAGCTTTGAGACACTCCAGCAACAAGATTAAGTCAATTAAACCTTAAAAAGAAAAGGAAATCTCAAGAGTTTACTAATATTCACGAGGCAATGCATTTATTCCACCTTCAAAAAGATATAGACAAAATTCAGAAAGCCTTATTTCGTCTTAATGTGCAATTTCGTGTTTTTTCTCGGTAGGTTTTCTAACTGTTATTATATCGTGAATATTAAAAAAATCACAAGGCAGTTTCAGAAGTCATAAAGCAGATATCAGGGATTCATTTAAAAAGTATTGTAATTATAATTACTTTTTTCTTCACCCCCAAATAAAATGAATACTCCAACAAATAGTGATTAAAATTCCCATATTTACATAAATATTTACATAAATATCGCGCGTTTTTAATTTTTTAGCATAAACTATCTATATCTGTTCGAATAGCAACATGAAAATTTGGCAGGGATAAAGCGTTTTTATGAAACCTTGATACCAGCCTGCACGCATGCACTTTTGGAAGGTCCAGAAAACTTAAGCAAACATCGGTTGATTTATTGAAATAAAGAGAGAAGAAGTTTCGCTCTGTTGCTGCCAGTATATAAAAAAAATATTATGGTGCTAACATGATGGTTGCGCAAAGAACTTTTTTAATTATTTTGAGGATCAAACCAAGTAGGTGGTTCTTCAATTAGTTAGGTTTTTGGTTATTTTTTAAATAAGAAGTTGTTAGGTAGTTCAAAGATGTCTTTGTTTGTTTTATTATCAATCAAAGATCATTGTCAGATGATAAAACTGATCTACGCTTTAACACATTTTGATTGTTTGCGTTTCAAGAAGTTCTAAATATTTGTTTAATGTAGTTGCAAGCTTATGTGCATTTTCAAATTTCGGCAATGGCAGATTTTGCGAGTTTACAAATATTTTACAATTTTGCTCCCAAAATCGACTGCATCCCAATCGATTACACTTTTTTTTTTGATATAAAAAATTCCTGTCATGGAACAATAGCAGAATGGACTGGTAAATATATATATTTATATATATATACATATATAACTTTGAGAAAAATGACAATATTTTTAAATTTTACCGACATTTTTCAATATTTCCAATATTATTTTCTATATATACATATATATATACATATATATATATATATATATATAAATGACTTTTCGCGCACCCGTTAGTTTGATGAATTTTTAAATGACGTTTTTCATGAAAATTCTTATGATGGAAGAGACGACATAAGGTAAAAC
>JAUZNK010036259.1:0-17926 GCA_035046665.1 Euphysa ruthae
GGATACCGCACTAGGCAATGAAGCGGTAGGATTTTCTAATTTCAAAAATAAATCCCTCGCTTTATTGCAATACTTTTTCATGCAGATAGATAGTTTTGTTAAAGTTAAATCTTGCACGATGTTTAAAAAAAAACAACATGTTTTTCATCCCTGACAAAATTCGAAATTCCAATATTGTATATATATATATCATATATTAATAGTTTATAATATTATATTACAATATAAAAATAATCTGTTATTTTAGAGTGGTTCAAGATCTCCATCGCCATCACTTTCTTCAATGCTTTATCGACCAATCAAAATTAAAGGCGAAGCTCTCGATGATGAAAACAATTCTGAAATTACTGTAACAGATTACCTTATAAACAACTATGTGAGATAACAGGTTTTTTTTATTACGAAAGCAATAAAGGAAACGTAGCGAGCGTAGCGAGCTTTGCAGCTGGAGCTCATTTGGCAGTAACGCGAAATTCTCCATTGTAAGGAATTTTTTTTTGCCGACTCCTCAAAAAAATCATGCTGATATTTGAAGAAAAATTCATGTCTGAATTCGTGCCGAAAATCTTTCGTATGTTTTATATTTTGTCCCATTTCTTTATTAATAATATTTGAACAGTAGGGAATAGTTCAATCCAGACAATCGATTGCTAATTACCAAATCAAAGCCGAATCAATATTAATTTCGATATTGTCGACAGAGAATATTTCTATTTACAGCTTTACTGCATATTAATCACTGGTAGCGTAAGAAGATTTTCTTCTATCATGCCATGCTTTTGCAAACCTTTATATATTTATTTTATTTATATATATTTTTTAAATATTTATTTAAAAAAACAGAAAACAAAATTCATGAAAATTGCTAAGAAATTCAGATTTTTTACTTGTATTTTAAAATCAAAGCGGTTTGCAATTAGAGCACATTTGGTCACAGTTATAGTTCAAAACTCATTCAAGAAATTGTAGGTTTGACCATGAATAAGTCGCATCTAATACCTAATTATTATAGTATGGAAATAAAGCGTTCTTCTTTAAAAACTTTTTGTAAAAAAAATAAAAAAATTAAGGATCAGGTGAAGTCAAGAAAAAGGGTGTATAGGGTTAAACGGACTCCAAGGTGCTCCGGAAAGTTGACTCTATTTAAGGAGTTTTTAAAATAATGAAGAAACCTTTTCATTTCAGCGGGAAAAACTTTCGCGGTTAAGAAAAGCCGATATAAAGATATTCCACACTTTCCAAAAATCTAAAAGGGTCTGGAACTAGCCACCTTTCAAAAGTAAAATTTCATTTTTTGTGCACAATTATTAAAGACACATACATATATCACCTTATCAAACATTATTTTATACACTATTGTCACTTCTGAAGGTATAGATGAAAATGTGATGTCCTAAATGTGTCATACGTAATTGTGATGTCTTCACAAGACTTGTTTTAAACTACACTGCATTTCAAAGGCTTATAGCTGGAAAACCGTTTGTGCTGTCATTCTTCATTATTTAAACAGCTATTTAAAAAGAGCTCAACATGTCGAAGTACCTTTAAAAATTTATCGAAAAAAAATTAAATAGTGTAGCAATTTATTTTAAGGCTTCAGAGATACCCACTATAGAATTTTAATTTGCATTCAAACCAGACAAAGATAAAAGGGAAAAACTGGACGACAGCAATATGCAGTATTAGGATAGAAAAACAACTCTTAATTGGGGAATTATGTCGGCAACATTTTTCAGTGACTTCATACCGTTACAAGACTGATAAAACATATCAATGGTAATACAAAAACATACGTGTGGATAGAGGAATTTTATCACGCTTCCAAGCACAACTTTGATAAAAAAAAATTTGATTTCATTCTTGATTTACATCCTTGATAAAATTTGCAGAATTGCAACGTAAATTCAAATAAAATTTAACATATATCCAAATAAAATGTACTGGAACTAATTTTATTTTTGAATAAAATGTTTTTAAGGTTTATACTTTAATTTTTAGATTTTTTGGCTATGTTCAGAAAAACTTAAAATAAAATTAAAAACTATTACCTTTTAGCCTCCATCATCAGAAGGATACGAAGATAGTGATCCAGTCACGATGGTTAATAATACAAAATTCTACAGGCACACTCCAATATCGAACGATGACGAATTTGATGGAAAAATTTTAGGTTTACCAGAACAAGTAATCATTGAATCAGTTTTTTTATCTTAGTTTTACTATATTAAAATTGTTTCACCTTTTAATCAATAGTAATTAGATAATAGACTCTCTTTACGAGTTTCTGTAATTATCTAAGCTACCAAATCAAAGTTCTTTTCTTCTCCATATTTCTTATTGGAGAATTTCATAGTGGTATACGGTTTTGATGTGCTAGAAACGTTCTCATATTCTGCTTATACATGGTGGACTACTTATTAGAAACCCCTTGGAAGATTTTTATATATGGTGGGCTACCCCTTAGAAATCTCTTTGTTAGATTTTTAAATTTTTGTTAGTGGTGAGGTAGACTTTGTTCTTGTTTTTCTAAATATTTCTCCTTTAAAACTGAGCTTATTGCAGTTTAGTTGAGTAACTAAAGTTGGTATGTATACTCCCATAGGCTGATATGGAATTAAAGAAAATCAGGCGAAGAATGAAAAACAAGGTAAACAATTTATAACATATAATGGAAAGCAAAGAATAGTTTTAGCGATCTATTTAGTTAGGTTAAGATAGGTAGGTTTATCTTTTAAGTAATAAAAACATGGCTGTATATTCAGCCGGGCCATAGGTTATAATTATGCAAGCAAGTATTAGTAACTAGTTACTAGTTACTAGCATTACTCATGCAGATGTCAAGAACTTTGAATTAATTTATTTAGGCAAACAGGGCAGTTATAATCTTGAGTTTTAAATAATCTAATATTACAAAAAAGATTTTGATGAAATTCTTAGCTGTTTTCCAAATTATGAGCTGAAAGTTGCAAATTTAAGAGCGAAATAAAATTCTTCAATCCCTAAACATTTTTGAGTGTTAAATGTCACTATTATCTCATCTCTATCTTTTTCCTAAGTGACAGTGCCAATTTTTCAAGATTGAATCAAGTAGCATGATTTTCATGGAGATTTATGTAAATTCTAGCAAACAACCAATCGTATCCAAATATTTCAAAAATTGTTTAGAGTTAAACAAAGAAATAAGCATAAAATAAACATAGAAGGCATATTTTTACTTATTTTTGACGGGAAAAAGTTATTTTCCCAGGAACTTATCAATGGCCCTTAAAGATCTGTTTTCTTCCAAAGTTCATATTTTTATTCATTTTCATGTATATATATGACCTATTTTTCCCTCTATGATATTGAATTTTATATTAGTTTCAAGTTCTAGGGAACCAAAAGTTTCGCTTATTTTTTAAAACTGTGCTGTTTAAATTTTCCCATTATCCATTTTAGATATCTGCACAAGAGAGTCGGCGAAGAAAAAAAGAGTATGTCGATATGTTGGAACAAAGGTATTTAAATTTTTGATACTCTTACATTATTGCTGTATACGAAATTTCGAAGGGGTAGAAGTAGGAATGAAAATTTGGAAGTTTCTTTTCTTTTCCAGTAACTTTCCTGATAAAACATTTGCAAATGTTTTATTTTTTTGTAAGTGTGACATATTTTGCTGGAACAACGAGTCAAACTTCCAGTTTTCTCTTTCCAATTAGAATGCAATGAGCGTATTTTCAGGTGATGTAGAAATATTTAAGTTGATATTAGATTTCTATTGAAAAATGTTCTACCAGAGTTTCAGGATCGTCTGATTTAAAAACACCAATAACATTTTTGTCATATTTCATTGCTTCTTCTCGAGCGTCTGTCTTACATATCGATTTCTGGTCCAATGCATGGTACCAAACGTGATGACCAAGAACGGCTGTCTGAAACTCAATTCTATAATTCATTTCATACGTTACTGGTAATGGTCTTAACATCGTTTTGCTAGTGTATGATGTACTGTTTGCTTTTTTTTTTATTTATGCTGTGAGTCATAGTATAAATTGAGCTTTATTGTTCTAAAATAATTGGAATCTTATTTAGAGCCTTATTTTCGATTTTCGAATCTTATTTTAAAAGCGTGTGTTCTCTATTTCATACATATTTACCAAAAATAACGATTGACAACGAATGGATGGATACTGATCTTGCATTCAGTTGGATAAATACGCTGTTCTGCAAATTTCCATTCAGACGACGATTGTTGGATTGGCTATGAATGTCATTTAATGTTGGTTGTTCAGACGTTTCTCCAGGGTAAAAAGATTGACACTGTTTTGGTCTCTGATGGCTATGTACTAAGTATATTTAGGCGCCAAATGTTAGCTGGAACAGACCATTCAAGGCGTATTGTACAGAAAAGCATGACGAGAGGCTTGAAGCAATAGGGGTTCCCCAGGAGACATATCAGGTCACAAACTGAAACCTTAACCAAGTGTTATTATTGTGAACTAGATCCTTGATTCATTGAATCGTTGCCATCTGAAATGATATGTAAATCGTTTAAAGTATTTGGCTTGTCACAAGCCATCAATTGAAGTGATGATAAAGATATCGTTTAAAGAACAAAACCTTGTTATGCTGGTCTTGAAATGTTAGCAGAAAAAATTGAATCGGCCAATGGAGAACAAATTGAATCGACCAATGGAGAACAAATTGAATCGGCCAATGGACAAGAAAAACCCATTTCAAGTAGACCCTGACGAAATAACGGAAGCGGCGCCAGAAGAAATGATATCCGATAAAAGCGTGATTGAAATTGATTAGCTTTGCTTTTATGTTACTATACTTGTTTTGGTCTTAAAGTTTTGAAAGATAGCTTGAATTATATAAAGATACTCGCTTCTGTTTTTGCAAAAATTAACCAGCCCCCACTCCGGAACAAGCCCCCGCCCGAATAAGCCCTTAGAAGTGATTTTGATAGATGAGCCCCCGTGGGCTTAATCGATCATTTACGTAAAAGATGATGTTCTATCATTGATGATATGTTTGACTATAATGAGTTTGATCCGAAAATATTGTTTTTCATGTAGCCCGTTGTGATCTAATAGCACGGTTCTATGCTTAGATCATACTGAATTAAAGAAATAAGATTAAAATTGCGTGCTATAATTAAATACAAACCAATTAAATTTATAACCTCAAACTTTCAGAATAAATACTGACTCCCACAAATAATGTCTCCCTGGTCATAATAAGCTGGTGTAAACTTACTCACCGACTAAAATAAACTAGATTAAAACAACTCCCCAGTTATTTAAGCCTAGAAGATTATGGCTTCCTAGAGTTCCTATTTCTGTTGAAAAAATAACTCTATAATTTGTTCTGGTTCCTCTAATTGTAGCTACATTGAATAACACTAGAAGAGAATAATTTTGTTATGGTAGTTGTTGATGGTGTTACTCTTTATGGTCAGATATTTTTATGAGAAAAAATTACCGCAGTTTTATTTAATTCCCTGTTCCCCTTGTTCGTTAGGACCGCAAAGGATTGTAGTATTTTTATACAACCTCCAAAACACGATTTAATCGTGAAAAAACTTTTTTAAAAGTTTGAAAAAACTTTTCAAATATTATTATGGTTCACTGTAACAGAATACTCCATTCATTATATTTGAATATAAATTTAGTGCTTCAAAAAGGCGATAGTATTATCTCCATCGTTGTTGGCTATCTATATGCATCGTATAAGCAATAAGTATTATACATTGTTGTTGGATGGGAGAGAGACAGCAAGTTAAGCCAAATTTTTTTGTTGAAAGAGATTCATTTATTGCTTTGTTGTTACACTGCTTATATTCATCTATGCCAAATAAATGGTGACGTACTTTACAGAAAACGTAATTGCAAAGCTAAATCAGGTAGTTGTTACGAACACGTAACTACTTTGTTTCAGTTGAATGAATATAAATATTTGGGTATAAATTATGTTACTGATGTTTTACAGCAGCGGCACGTGTCAGGCGCGGGAGGAGCAAATAATTAGCCAATTAAATTTTCAGAACTTAAATTTAAAAAAGTGGATTTAAAAAAAATAACGAACAAATAACGATAACGATCTTTGGTTGCAGGCTATAGGAGGTTTTGTTCAACACCTCTATTTGCTCATGAGCTTTAGAAGGAAAAGGTTGATAGCGTCAAATTTTGAATTATTTTAAATCATCAGAAAAATATTTTTTACCTACATTCAATTTAAAAGCGTTTGTTGCAGGGTCGTGTTTTTAAAAACAATGCATGCTATTAGGGATTGCCAAATGAAAAAGCAATCAAAAATTATGAGGAATTAAAATGCGTATCATGCAAAAATTTGGTTAATGCGAGATAACTTTGATTTGTGCGAGTCCAGAATTATTTATTGGTTTTAACGGTGTAATTCAAAAGGTTGTTGGAGTAAAATGCCCATATTCAAAGCAGGAATTTACAATCACAGAAGCGAGTGAAAATGGTGTTATGTTTAGTAATAAAGCTTCTTCAATTTCGAATCCTCGGTCCGTCATTACACTATCGCCTTCTTCAAGCAGATCATATATATATACCACAATCTTTTGCAATACCTTTGTCAGAAAAGCGACTAGTATACAAAAATTATGAGTTATTTTTGAAATTAATACACGTCATAATACATCAAAACATCGATAACATTCTACTTTTCCAACGATAAGTGGAAAATGAGCTGACGGCAAAAAAATTAGCTATTCATTTTTTTTTTTCAAAAACAAGGGATAATTTTGAAGTTGAATATCTTTATGGTGGAACATCATCATCCTAATTCTTAATGAATTTATATTGCGATTTTTTTTTTGTAAAACGAATTTCGATTGGTACTGCTGGGCCACAAGTATCAATGACTTCAGATTGTGTCACTTAACACAATCTCGGTTCGTACCTTTAAAAATGGGAGCGGTTACTGTCCATGCCTAATAAAGACGTTTTTCTCTTCCTGTATTATATTGTTTGGATACATAAACATATGTATATTCTTTTTTCTATTACTAGACTCAGAGTGCAGGCAGAGAACTAAGCGCACGGACATACACACAACAGACACTCAAATATTAACAGTAGATAGTGGATCGACGGGTTCGATGCTCTAATGGGAAATCTTCAAGACGTTGATAGTCGCAGGGGACATCACTATTTGGGACTCTCCAGATGTTTATCCATATGGGGATGGGATATTTGAGATTCTTTAGAAGAAAGTAATTGCCGTACTATTTATAAGTATGCATAGGTCTATTTCTGTGTGTTATTTGGTTCTGCTAAACATATTAATCGTTATATTTAAAGTTCCATAACCCATCCACTCTATTTTGTCAACCTATCAAAATGTCAAACTTACTACTCATACTATACCTCCATTTGATATCAAATTAATTTGTTCATCAAGCTTTTATATTTTTTTTTTAGAATTTTGACCAAAATTAGGGTGATTATGCAAATTTAAATTAAGTGATATAGGTCTTGCTATTAAATTTTGATTTAATTTCGTTAGTTATATTTGTAACAGAATAAGTTAAACCTTCCCAAAGTTCAATGCACATTGGATTTCAAAGATCTGTATGATTTTATAGCATCAACAGGTTTAACGTTTTCTGGTTCAGGTAAAATATTTGTAAATTTTTGTTTAATATTAATATCCAACTATCTATCGGATTCCGTTTTAGCATATAAAATCTGTCCAATTCAGCCATGTTTTTGAGTAAATTCTTCATAATTATTGAGCTCTTCTCAATAGCTCCATATTGTTTAGGCAAGGTAAACATAATATTTGGTACTCCAGTTGGAATTTATAATTTTGCCCTCTTATCACGTGACTGTTCCAGTACGTCAAAATATTTTCCCTCTGAATCATCGGAATACAAACATGAGCCAGGAACTATCTGTCAAGAAAACTTTATGGATCATACTCTTTACCTTTTTAAAGAAAAGTGAGCTGTTCTTTGAAAAAAATTTTATGGCACTCGTGTAGATCTTGCCACCAGCGTTCAATTTTATTCGTAGTTGATGGTCCGTAAATTACCGAATTAGTTGGATCTTCCATAAATTGCAGTTCATTAATCAGATAAGCTTAAAGTTGCCATTTTACCAGTTTCTGTCCCTTTGTCTATTCTAATAAACCGTAGCAGTATGTGTTCATACAAGAATTCAAAATATTGACAGTTCAACATCAGCCATCATATTATAAACTAAGTGTCTTGGGACTTGAATACCATTTTCCACCCTCAACTTTTGATTCTTGGTTCTATAACAAAGAAGTTTACCAGGACCAATGGAGATTACTTTCTACTTTTCTCATCCCCATATGGATATACATCTAGAGAGTTTAATTAGTGATTCCACCTGCAGCTATCAAGGTTTTGAAAATTTCCTATTAGAGCATCCATCCCGCCCACCCACTATTAATATTTGAGTGTTTTTGGCACATTAATTTTAGTATCTGTTATAAAGTTTATAAATCTAAACAAATTCTTAGGCTGTTATAGAAGGTAGTCTCAGGCTGTTATAGAAGGAAAGAATTATAGTACAGTATGTTTATTATCATATACATTAAAAAACGGTATTTTGTTTGTCAGCTCACCCCTTGCTTTATCTGAAATCTACTCACTCTACACTACCCTGTTGCCTGGAAAATTACAAATTTTGAGTCCCTTAAAAATACTGTCGAGTCCACAATAAGTGCACCCCATCCTCACTTACTAATTTTTTCAGAAAAAACCACAAAGGACATTCTTGTTCCACGTCCAGTCTGATCTAATAGTGTGTGTACCCTGGTGAATAGCTGTATGGTGTTACGGGTAAGCTTTATTTAAAGCAGCGTTATAGATTCTACTGAGTCTTTCTAGTGTGAGTAAAACAGTCAGAGATGACAAGGATGTTGTGTGTTAGCTCTATGCTTGGTTCTCATGTTCTTCATGTGCATGTTCTCTGAGTCTAGTAATAAAAAAAAAATACGTATGTGTTTATGTATTCGAAGAATATAATACAGGAAGAGAAAAACGTCTTTAGCAAGCACAAAACATAATAAACAAGTTTTAAAAAAGACATACACACAGCAACTGTTACCAATTTTAAAAGGTAAGAACAGAAATTGTGTTAAGTGCAGTCTCGTGATTTTGACGTCATTAATACTCGCGGGCTTTTATGGTCCAGCAGTATCAACCAAAATTAGTTTTTAGATTTTGTGTGACCCAGCAGTATCAACCGAAATTCGTTTTTCGTTTTTAAACTTAGTGTGATAACAATATTCTTATAGACAACTTAGAATTTTATCTCTTACACCATACGCATTATATTTAAATTAGATAACAGATAGCTTCAAGTACCTCTGTATATGATTTAGAAAAACTGAAAACTATCGTGAAACCGTGAAAAGTAAAGTTAACTCAAAAATCATTCATAAAAAACTCATAAGAAACGAATAGTCAACTAAATAGTTTGTAAATACGCCTCTAAACGCTGATTTGCGGTGAACCGAGGTGTGAAAAAGTTTTCATTTTCAAGATATAAGTAGATTTCATTGAAGTGGTTTTAATATTATTCTTTAAGAAACATGCAACGAACTTGGGACAAGAACGAAGAAATAACTTTCGGAAGTTTTAGTTGTATATTTTCTGAAAGCATAAGTAACACACAATGAAAAGACTAATTTAATACGTGAAAAGTTTTAATCATGGTATATTTAGTCTGACCTTCTTGACTATATTAGTTCAGTTTTTCTGGAATTTTACCCAAAAATGGCCCTTTTTTTTAAGTTTTTGTTTCTGTTAATATAATTTCTGAAGCTTTGCTAACAACCAATAGATATTATAAATGTTATGAGGGAGAATATATTATTCCTTAATCACTAAAATCCTGTTTGTTTATACGATCATATTACTAAATGACAATGTAACCACCCTTTAAGAACATTATAAGCAGCTAATATGATGTTAGAGTTGTTTTTAAACAAATATTTTTATACTAGGTTGAAACAAAAGGATAACGAGAAAGATTTATTGCAGCAAAGGGTGACTGAGTTAGAAGAAAAGATAAGGTAATGTAACTATAATGGTCCAGGTTTTAGATTGTAGGTATTTACCCAACTTTTTAAGCAGCAAACGAGCAAGTTAAATTGCAGGTGTTTTAGAGATGTCATATGATTAAATGTCAATGAATATCAATGATGAAATTAATTTTTTCGAAATTATCCCTCTGGCTCTATTTTGATGGGTAAAGCCCATGCTCATTCCTTTATTTGTGTGAAAGCCAATGCTCACTCCTTTATTTGTTTGAAAGCCCATGCTCACTCCTTTATTTGTATGAAAGACCATGGTCACTCCTTTATTTGTGTGAAAGCCCATGCTCACTCCTTATTTGTTTGAAAACCCATGCTCACTCCTTTATTTGTATCAAAGTTCCATTAATAATTGTCCTTGGCTATAGTACACAAATTATAAAAAATGATTTCCTATGAAAAGTGGCCTGATTTTTTAAAGTTATGTATATGTTGTTTATATTATTACAGTATTTTGACAAGATTCTGTAATTTGAAAACTATTTGTTAATTTCCAGCAGGCAAGCTAACTTAAGTTATTTAAATTTTAGAGCTCTCGTCGATGAATTATTTATCCAAAAACGGTTGATCCAACATCCAAACAATTACACTGAACCAACACTACGAGTGTTTCCGACAAAGATTACGCAATTGAGTAGAGCTAGTCAAACTGGTACTTGTTTATCGTGGTACGAATTTCTTTTTACTTTAATAGTAACTCTCTCTTACTTGTGTATTCAGGTCAGAATATACACATTTTGGAGACATAAAAGTTGTTATTGTGCTATTATAGAATTAAGCTTAAATATTTTTTATCACGTTAAACATCAAAAGTTTTGCCTGAGAGAGCAAAATCAAGGTGACGAATTAAAATTTCAGCTGAGTTCAAAAAAAAAAAAAAAAAGTTATGCGGTTATAAAAATACACACTGGTTGAAACAAGGAGGAGAATGCATAAAATTTGAAAAAAGTAGTCCTTAAAAATAGTAATACTAAGATAAGTAAATAAATTACTTTATTCAGTTACTAGTGTTAACATACTCAACTTAAAAGAAACACTTTGCACAAAAAACTTATTTTATCTAACTTTTTTTTATAAATTTGGTTTCTTTACCTCAAATATCTCTCAAATTGATAATTAAGATCTTTTTAGTTAATTTTTCCACCTACAAATTCTTAAGGAATTTCCCCAAAGGATGATTTCTAAGATTATTTTCACATATTTTTTCTTTATTTGTTAGTTTCCGTAAGAATATGGGTGATCATCTCCACTCGCCAGATTTCTGTGAAAGCGAGCAATCAAAACACCCTCCGCCACCCCTTACTAGAAAATCAACGCCCAATTCGAATGAGTATTATAACGCAGCGAAAATAACCAAACAGTCATTGGTTACCACGAAAAATGATATATCAAACATTGAGCAACAAATAAATAATGCTTATTCAGCTGGAAATAGCCTATTTCATTCACCATTTATACTTGATAAACCTGTAATGAAGCAATACGGGAATTTAAAAAGAAAGAATATCGAAAGTTTAATCGAGACAAAGTTAGCAAGACAAAAACATGAAGAAACTTTCGAAAAATCCACATTAGAAACTTCAATTCAGAAAACCACAAATACTATCACCGACGATAAACATATAAAGTTAAATACAATTACACCTGTAAATTCCTTATTTGATCAGCTATCAGAGACTGACCATGCGACTTCTCCTTCACACACTTAGATACCTTCATTGACAATTTAGCCGGCTTTACAAGATAATTTCTATCAGGCTATTCGTTTTGGTTCTCTCTGTAGCATAGTTAATGTAAACATATTTTTAATTATCCACATACACGTCTATGTAATTTATTTTTTTAAAAAACAAATAGATTCCCCATATTGCCATTGCAATTTATCTCTAACTAGATCGGAGCCATAGAGTCTCGACATTCTAGTTAAACCACACTAAACACACCCTCTAACATTTCTAAAATTTCAGACCAGCTAAGAAAAAAAAACTTTCGTTGACTCGCCCACTTGGTGGTCATTTAGCCCATTTTTTTTTTTTTTTGGTTATTCATTCCACTTCACTATAAATGCAAAAATATCAAAAATTCCTTATTCATCAAAAACAAATTTTTAAAATCTCGAAAATTTAACTAATTTAACTTTACATCTTTTTGCCCAATTCAATCATAATTTTTTTTGGGTTAGTAATAAATAAATTAGAACTAGATTAAAGAAAAAGAAAAATGGAGATTGTGGAGAAAATTAGTTCAAACAGAGAAAATTATAATATCCTATACATTATTTTTTGTTTTCTTGAAATTCATAATTTTTTCTTCATAAAAATGTCTTTTGGTGTAACTAATGTCCAAGAAAACCGATCTTGGAATGCCATGACCAATTCCCCATAATCCGTACATAAATTTCTGACCCATATGACAACTGTTATTTCTCGGTAAAACAACCTCACTAGCATAAAAAGAAGAGTTTATGAATAGAGTAGGTTATTGTGATATCATAAAGATTGTATGACATGACATCATATCAGATTCTCATGTTTTTTATTTTCATGAACGAAAAGTTTCTGATGGGTTCTAAGGGCAAAAAATTTTATTTGGTGGTATGGGATGGGATTAACTGATATTATTCAAAAAGTTTATGGTTGAATTCTAATCTACAAATAAATACCGTTACCCACCTTCACGTCATTGGTAGGAAGAAAACACTAAAATTTCTTTTTGGTGCTGTTGGTGAAACCAAATTAAGTTTTCTCCAGTTTTGCTCGTTTTTTTAAAAATTTCTTTACATAATTAATAATTTTTTGTCAATGACCGGTTTATGGTACCACGCGACTGCTTAAGAGGAAAGTTTAAATAAAGCTTTAAATTCCAGCAATGAAAGTTATATTCGCATCGCTCAGTTGAGTTACGTGTTTTTTTTTTTTTTACATTTTTTCAAGTTTTAGCATACTTTTTTCTCAGATGTTTGAACTTAAATCTTTGTATGAGTTAAACTCAGTCATAAACAAGGAGTTTAACCGGTGTATTGATCTAAATACTTCTAAACTTATACTTCGATGTTTCCAATAAATGAGGTAATTTAGTATAAATCTCAAAGCATTAACACCAAGGTCATTTGCCTCTAGTTTTGCAATAAATTATATGACCAAAAAAAAGCTTTAGAAAGGTACATTAAAACTGCTCTAATTGCATATAAGAATTAACAGAGTATTTTGAGAGTTATAACCTTTTTGAAAAAGGCGTAAATATTTAGAAAATCTAACCAAAGCTTAGATATCCATCTAATCTCAGTTTTACAACTAAAAGTTTTACCCAAGAAAATTCAATTATCTTCATTACTACGAAATACGAAATATTTTGATAACGATGATGATGAATGATGATGAAGATGACGATGCTGATAATGACGATGATGATGATGACGATGATGATGTCAATGATGATAATAACGATGATGATGACGATGATGATGATAATGATGATGATATTATTAGTAGAACCATCAATTAATACAAAGTGTGAAGAATTTGTCATTGCATTTCGTGACCCTCATCTGTGGAATAAGTAACTTTATCTTAGTAACCCTAATCTCTCTGAAACAAAAAAACTTTCTCTTTTTAAGAAAAAACTAAAGTCAAATATTTTTTCTTCTTGTGACTTTAAATTTTTCTTTTAAAATATTTTTTGTATTGGTAAAGACAAAACATAATTCATACAATAGTCTCAAAAATAAAGTCAGAAAGTTTATTGGTTCTCAATGATAAGACGCTAATGGTCTTCTACGAGGTTTCCGTGCTTTGACTAAAGTTATACAGTAACGTAAGTAAGAACAATTTTAAAAGTTTAGTTTTAGATATATCTTTATAAAAAATTTTTGTAGGTTTTTATTTACGTGTAAATTGTTGTAGTAGAAAATACTAATTAATACAAGTTTGCATTGATGAATGCAAACTGAATAAACACAAAAAAAAGGAAAAATAAACAAAATAAAATTTAATATTGAAATATGATTAAATTGTGTTCATTGAAGGTAGATAAAGTTCAAAATAATAAAGTGATGTGGTCTTACTTCACAAACTTGCTACAGTTATGACTATCTTGTTTATATGAGGTTACATATAGTTACATAAGTTAAGCACTCCAGTTAGTTATAAATGTTTAGACGGAGCGACTAGATTGAAAACTGCTAGGCTAAATAAATAAGTTAATTCGTGATAACGGTATCAGACAAAATAACGTAATGTAAAAAATTAGATATTGACAAGAAAAATTTTAACTATTGACGTGGTTTAGATTTTATAAAAATATAACTTTACCAAATGAAAGTGCGGCATCAAAGGGAATCAACAATGAATTTGCACGAAATGCAATCTCAAACTTTAAACCTTGCCTCGTTTTAATGATTTCTACAAAAGTTTTTTCGACATATTACATGCTAATTAATTAAGTACTAAGAAAATGCATAGGACTATGGATAAAGACTGTAAGTAGCTAATGAAAGAAAAACATTTTACACGATTAGTTTCTGTATAGTAACTAATGAAAATAATGGATGATTTATGACTAGATAAATCACACAGTCTCAATAATTTACAAAAATAACTATGCATCAAATGTGAAAATCCTAAATGTACCGTGGCTGATTCGGGTCAACTATTCCAAGTTAAATAACTGGCGGAATAACTAGTCGTATAACTGGCAGCCGCTAGTTATAACTCGCGGTCGCTAGTTATAACTCGCGGTCGCTAGTTATAACTCGCGGTCGCTAGTTATAACTCACGGTCGCTAGTTATAACTCGCGGTCGCTACTTATTATGATTCTATTAACATTTATGCTAGAAGCGGCCGCAATTTATGTCGATAGTTAAGATATTTTCTTGTTATGTCGATAGTTAAGATATTTTCCGGTTTTCAAATTACATTTATAAGTTAAAATATATTTCAAAATTTTGTTCTGGTCTGTATTTTGACATATAAAAAAATATAATGTACATACTAATGAATAATTCAATTAAACTTTGATATTAACTCGCGGCCGCGACTTGTAATTAGCGGACGCTAGTTACGACTTTCGGGTTTGCGTTTTGTTAATATACATAAGTGTCCTGCAATGTGTTCTTATTTTAAAAAACTGCTGAGAAAAGTAAATATGTGAAGGCAGAATCTAATGGATTTACAAAGGCATTGATTTTCTATACCCACGCTCAGAAAGAAGCCAGGCACCAGGTACGTTATATCTTCGTGCATGTGGAATGTGGAATTGATTTGCGGACTATTTGAATATTTATCTGAATATCCCACCAACATTTTAATATAAAGTTCGCAGCTCCTAATTTTATACACGAAATATTAAATGTTCTGGTTCCAATTTAACATTAAAATCGCTTTCATATGGGTTTCCAAAGGTAATGACTCTAACTCCTTGGAAGCTAAAAATAAAAATTTAATTTAATTGATTTTAGCCTTAATTTTTAAGAAAATACTTGAAAAAAAATCTAAAATGGTAATTCAGTGGTGTAAACATTGTTATAAAATTCTTGGAATAAGCAGAGAAAACCCTATAAAGGTATAAAAGATAAATATTTAAATCAACAGATGGTAAATATTTTCAATTAAGGAATTTCAAACATATTTGGGAGAGTTAAGTGTATTAAAAACAAGAAATAAAGATTTGTAATTCGTATATAAAATTTTTTTTAAATTTTTTATGATAATGAAATCTGGGTTTCCCCATATTTCATTAATCACAAATTAACTATTGCGGGATTAAAAATCATTCAAGAAAACCATATTTTTCTGGAAAAAAAAATTTTGGTTATTAGGCCATAATTAAAAATAAAATTAAAAAAAAAAAAAATTTTACCATCATGCTCAAACAACTGAATCCTAATATTAGACGTCCTTTTGTAAATGAGGCGGTGTTTCCGTCTTAAAGCCATTCGATAGCTAGCATTACGCTACACCGTAAAATTTTAAGATTCAGAAATCAAAATATACCATTAAGAAAATTAAGGCCAAGGTAAAAATTTGTTTAGAATTTTTAACCTGTATTATTAATTTTTGTGAGTAATTGAAATTAATAAATCATATTCACAGGTATGAAAGCTAAAAAGTTTGAAAATTTGTTTGATTTCAAAAGAAAACGAAGCGTGGCAATTTAAGCGAACTCCAAACACTAAAGACAGTGTTTAGTTTAACTACAAGTTTAATTTAACTTAATCATTGCCAATAGCCAATCCTATGAAGCACCCTCAATTTAGCAATAAGGAGGGAGGTTGGTAATGTACCCTTAAAGTTACCATTTGTGTGTGTGTGTATATTAAAATATTAACTTCAGCGTTGAAACATAAGGGTCGTCTGATGGTAAATTTTTATTTCTTTCCCCTCAAAAGGCGAAAAAAATATTTAATTCGCATCACGTGAGTTTGGCTAATTACCAGCTGGTTAAATGCTAACGGAATTTCCCTAAATGTAAGTAAAACCGATTTAATTGTATTTCGTACAGGAGAAAACCTATTGAGTGTAAAATAAAAATCAAATTAAACTTAAAACGTCTTCAAAGTATGTTAATTACCTTGGAGTTTTCCTTTATGAGAGTTTGACATAAAAATCTCATATTAATGAACTAATTTAAAAACTTAATAGATCAATTAGTATATTTTCAAAAATGCGTCCATTACTTGAATAATGATACCATTCGTTCTATTTATTTTTCAATTTTTTCTTCGCATATTAGCTGTTGCTGTCAAGTTTGGGGTCAGAATGGAAACAGTCTATTAAATAAATTACTTTCACTTCAACGATTTTCTCTAAGAATAATAAACTTTCAGTCTTTCCGCTCTAATGATTCATTTTTGTTTCTTATTTTGAATATAACTTTGCTTTTGAATTATGTTCTTATACGATTCTTTTAAAAATAATGTTCCGGTATCAAAATCTAATTACTTTTTCTGGGAGTGTTTATACTCATAATTACTTTACCCGTTGTGTTAATAATAGAAAACTAACTCTAACATAATTTAAAACAGTAGAATATAGTAAAAACTCAATAAAATTACAATTTATTGCTGAATGGAACAAATCTCTGATGGAAACCTATAGGTTATTCTCTACTAAATATGGCAATTTTCACCAATATTATTACGGCAGACTGGTCGGCTGACTTCGAGGTCAAAGTTATGGTCACTTTTTAGCGAGAAGCCACGTCTACTAGTATCAAGCCATACTTGTATGTCTTACGACCGAGTTTGTCATGTGGGAGAAGAAAAGATAGACCTGGTGGAGTTCGTTGGGTCGATTCTCTGTAAAATTGGCAAAGATCTCCTTTGCAGGCCGTGTCTGCATATACCTCACGACCTCTTGATTAGATAACCACCTCCGGATCCTCTCCTTTGAGGCGGTGCATTTTTTTAGTCTCGAATGGAGCGCGGTGATACCCTGAAAACCTTCAGGGCCATAGTAAGCTTTGTTGAGTACAATATAAAGATCTGTAGACGTCAAATATTTTGTGTTGTGTTTTTTTTCCATTATCACCGATTAAAATTAGTAATGCCATGTATTTGAGTAGCCGATCAATCCCCAACATGCTTATTGAGTAGGTTTAGGTATTTCTGCTGCTAATGCACGGAGATTCATAGGTTCAGTGGTGAGAACCATAGCAAACCGCAACGCAGTCTTCCAGTCTTGTCACCAGAGCTCTAGATAATTATGAGTGACGTTTATCATAGTGTAGGAAGAGGCCCGCGGGTCTCATTTCTCCGGGCGCTTTAGCCGACCTCTAACATCTTCAGCAAGAGTCATGTTATATTAAACAAATTACAAGCATGAGGATATATATATATATATCCTATAT
>JAUZNK010036281.1:0-17922 GCA_035046665.1 Euphysa ruthae
TCTGAGACTTGCTCAATGCAATGCATTGATTCAACCTCATTTTGACTATGCCTGTACCGCCTGGTATTTAGGTTTAAACGAATTAATAAAAAGCGAATAAAAACTGGTCAAAATAAGTGTATCAGCTTCTGTCATTACTTAAGCAATAGATTCTATATCGGCAGTGATCAGTTCAAAAAAATTAATTGACTTCCTGTCGAAATGAAAGTCAATGAATGCATAGCTTCTCATTCATTTCAATTCTGCGTCAACCCTAAATTTAACTACATTTCTGAAATATATAAACTATCTGACACCCGTTTAATTCCATTGCAAAATATTAATTTGAAATTGTATGCTCCTCTACGTAGAACAAATATGGGCAAAAACTGTCTGTCACGGAAAGGTCCCTCGATTTTGAACTCAATACCTAATAATGTTAAGAACCATAAAGACTACAACTCTTTTAAGCATGAAATTAAAGGTTTATTTTTGAGTTAACTTAATAGTCTTCGCAGACCGATTGTCTCCGTTAATTAACTAAAACTTTTTATTTTGCTTTTCCAATTTTTTTTATTTTGTGTCGTATCGAGGGATCGTTGTGGAAATATTGTCATAACAGACAATTTTTGTGCCTATCCTTGCCTTAAAAATTAATGTATTTGATGATTTTTGTTTGTTTTATTATTGTTTATTTAAATATACTTTTTTCTTACTTACTTGCTTGCTTGCTTGTTTAATAGTATATGACTACCTTAAAATTTTTAAATTTTGAAAATGGTTAAAATGAGATGAAATTAAATCGAAGGTAGCCGAGAAAATAAATATAGACGTTTTGAAAAGCGCATAATGAAAGCCATAAATCATATGTATAAGCTCTGAATTAAAAAGGTGTTTGACATTATTTTTCTCTCCGAGTTTCTGCGTGCGGCATATTATTAATTTTTTTTCGGCGTTCGTAAGATTTGATAAATTTTTTTGGAAATTAGATTCCTCCAATGTGACTGGAAAGTCCCCATCGCATTTCGGCCCCCTACTTGGTTTAGAGTAATAATTTCTAGAACTTCTATGTACATATAAACCTGTAGTCCATATTATAATGTATTAGTGGGTATATATTATTGCATGTGTTATCATATAATGATAGGCCTCGTTAACAAATTTAGAAATACATTTTGTAATTGATGAACTTAATTGAAGATTATCCAAACACATAAACCATAAAGAAAACTACCTTGTATTTGTTCTATATTGTATTGATTGCTCTAGATTTGCAACAATTTTCTTGAATCTTCTACAGTAACACTCAAAAAAGAAACAGACAGAAGTGAATTTTCTGGTTTTGATTTATGATTATGTATTTCAAAGTAAAATTGATTGAGTTTCATTTATCATTTAAACTATTCGACATGAAAATTATTATTCTGCCCACTTCATGAAGTCAAAAAAAAATATAAAAAATGAATAAGAATAATAATAGTTCTTATCACTCATTGTTTAAAAACGACCAATCAAAAATGTATAATGTGATTACTTACTTGATTAAAACATGTTCAGAATTCTGAATCATGACATAATCCGTTATAATTAATTTGATCGTGCCATGAGCAACACATTAGTATAAATTTTTTTTCTATAAATGCACCAGGTGACGGTTTTCTTTTGTTTTTTAATGGTTTATGTATAGCAGTAATAAATAATATACAACTAAAAAAATAATTGCTCTTTGTTCGATTCTTATAACCGTTGTCAGCATGTGGACTCCCTGTGCCAGATGGAACATCAGTATTGATTAAGATTTCTAGGCTTTGGGATATAGAAAATTATTTGAAAGAAAGTTATTTACATGATGAAAGGCGGCGATATTTTTTCCAGTTGCAGTTTATTAAAGCGGCTTTAACTGATATTAGTATCAATAGCTTAAGACAGAATTTTAAAATTTAAATGCAGGGATATGCTCGTTCAAATACTATTGGAACTCCACAACATGCAAAATTAAGGGGACAAAGAAGGGCTACTTATGTTAAATCTTCTGAAACCCCAAAACATGAGATCACCTAAATAGTATACATAAGCTAGAATGGATGCTTGATTCTAAACAACCTCTATTTAAGAAAATAGCCATCATGCTAAAGGGGCAGTCACCTAAATTAAAAGGGGGTATATGTAATGTTCCCAATAAAGTCAATTATACTGTGACAATACTACCAAGAGAGCCAAGTAACAGTAGACTTCTTTTCGTAAAATTAAAGTGAAAATTAGAATTTCGAGGTTACGTGTATTTTGAAGGTGTTAGACCAACAATGATTTGGTAATTTTTTGTATTACTTGAAAGAAAGCAACCATTTATATCACGGTATTAACATAGATTTACAACATTTTCCCCAAGATTTAATTCACATCACTGACCAGAGTTCTAGTGTAGAAAATTCCGTTAAGTCATTCGATGTATTACAGTACATTACAATATATGCCTATTCTAACTGAAGATGAATTTGATCAAAATAACCCTCTTGATAAATTTGATCAAAATAACCCTCTTGATGAATTTAGAACAAGTGCTAATGAAACTTCTTATTTCTAATTTTTGGGGAATAGGAACAAAAATTTAATGTAGGTCCTGGTGAAGGACAAATTCCTTTAAATATTTTGAATGATGATTTTTGTAAACAATTAGCACAGCCAAATTAGTTCCTATAGGGAAATTTGGGTACAAAGTTGAACGTAAAATCAAACTGAATCTAGTGAGATATTTTAATCAGAGGTTTTTGAATTATTCCCAGATGTTTGCATCCGATTCAGATTATTTGTTTTTTGCAAACTCAGTTTTGCACAAACTTGCCTTAAATAGCAGTATAAATATTGCAATGAAGAAAGGCACTGCAGGTGCCTTAAACGCAGGCATGTTAAGTACAAATTTCAAAGAGACTGTCACACAATTTAAGATGGAATGAACTGGTCCCTATTATATCTTGACTGAAAGGAGCTGAAATTTCAGTATCTTGTCAAAACATTTAGTGGCAGATGGTCGATTAGGTAAGACTTAGTACTATGCAATAAGAGTAGAATTTCAGGTTAGAGGAAGCCCTTGTGTACATTTTTTTGTTTGGACGGAAAATTTACCCAGCTTTATACTGAAAACAAACTTGAATATTTGAACCATGTTGTAAGTGCAGTTCTTCCAGAATTACACCAAAATCCATAACTATAAACTTATAAAAACCTATCAGTTACATTGGCATTCCCAAAAAGGTTTTAAAAATAGGAAAAGAAACGAATATAGATTTTGTTTTGGTTTTTTTTTTTTTTTTTTTTTTTTTTTACAGAACGTGGCATTTTTGCTGAACTCATATATATATTGGATGCTGCTACTGATAAAAAAACCTGTATTAAATTGGAGGAAGGGGATATTAAAGGAGGTTTTTTTGACAGATACACCAAATTTTGATGAACTAAAATCAATTGAGGAAACTCTAGCTGAACTTGAAGTCATGATTACATGTCAGCTCTGTCAATATCTGAAGATAGTGATTTTCACCTCCACTTGAAAAAACCACCAAACTTTTGTTTCGTCAAAAGCTGCTTTAACGATGGTTTATTAGCCTAGGAGACAAATTTAGATTTGCAACCGGTTTTCAACCATTACAAGGCAATTTATTCTTAGCATCTATTATATATTATAAAGTTTATTATTATTTGAAATTTTTTTGGTTGAGTTATGACTTAGTATGTCAAAATTTACCCCCTGAAAAGCCCTTATCTTCTCCCTTTAAAAAATTCTAGTTTTGTGAAAAATTATTGTTTGTTTCTACCTGACAAATTTTAGGTTATTTAGATTTTTTTGGTTGATTTCTTTGGTGATTCAGCCCTAATCTGCCAATTATGCACTTTTTAGTACTTTAGCTCATAAAAAAAAATTTCTCTTATGATAAAAAAATTTAAATATTGATCTATGAAATTAAGCTGAGTTTTGCTAAAAATCTCAGTACCTCTTAAATATCTACTTTCAACTTTGGTCTAAACTTTTCTGAAGAATTTCCTTATGAAAATAATGACTGGTCACACGATCATCATAGACTATTTTTCCAGTTTTAAAACACCCACGAGACGAGCAATCAACCTTTCTTATCAAATGGTTAGACCAAGAAGGCTACAAGTTAGATTGCAAATTGCATTAGTACATTCAATTTTTCTCTTTTCCTTTTAATTCCAAACTAAATTGCTTTTTTTGTTACATTAATGAGTGACATTATGTACAAGAAAAAAGATGATTATCTCATCCATTTCACTTCTTAATAATTTCATAAATTTTTCTTATTTCTTGAGAATTTTATGGCGTCAACTAGATCCAGTAAAGCATCTAAAGAAGGTTTGTTACAGTAGTTTTCTCCAAATTTCGCTGGATGACAAATTTACTTTTCTCACACTAAAGTGCATTCACATAAAATCTTTCGAATCTAAAACAAGACAAATTTTTTTAACGTTTAATTATACAACATTGTTTATATTGTGGAGGAGCATATGTCACTTAAAGAGGAGCCGGTTACATGTGTTATAGGATGCCAATAATTTAGGATTAATGTGGTTTTGCTCTTTTTCAAAATAAAATATTGTTTGTTAGGTCAAATAAAATAATATCTATGTTTCTAGGACACAGGTGTAGCATAAATAATATTTTGTGCATTGGTCTACTTAAATCAATGCACGTTGACTTTTTTAAATTTTAAGTAATTTTTGGAGAGAAAAATGTATTATCCAATTATTAATAATTAATTAATTAGTAATCCCCCACCAATTATTCGGGAGTAA
The DNA here is from genome assembly GCA_035046665.1 of Euphysa ruthae. NCBI lineage: Eukaryota > Metazoa > Cnidaria > Hydrozoa > Anthoathecata > Corymorphidae > Euphysa > Euphysa ruthae. Next base: position 4,789 of record JAUZNK010036281.1, read on the forward strand.
AGAGTAATCAAATTTATAAAAATTCTTTTTATCAAGGTAAATTACAGCTTTTCCTACATTTCATTATTAAACTGCATAATTAAATTAAATTTTTGTCTCAGTTACTACTGATCTCAATGGATATATTGTATTTGTCAGCACTATCAAACCAGGGACGAAGAGTCAGTATTTTGAAATGATGATTACAATAAAATCAAAAGGAAGACTTGTCTGTTTTAATATTGATGTACATCCACGATTTGTCCTAAGTTCTGGCCTCACAGTGAAGCATGTGGTTCGGTCTGGTATTGACTTGTTTTTTGTTGACAGCTCAAATGTGTCCATTGTTAAATTAAAGTTTTCTTTGAAACACCATCCTAAGCCTATCACTACCCTAGCAGATTGTGTAAAAAAGGAGAATTTTTACAGTAGAGTAACCATTACAGTGAAGGTTTGTGAGCTCTATCTATCCTTTCAAATCGAGGTACATGTTGGAGTTTCAATCATCTCAAATTACCGATAACAGTGGTGTCTCTAGGCAGCTAACATTCCATGGTCAAATAACCAGCAAAGTTGAACTAACTAAGTGTTTTGAAATATCAAATGTTAATATTACTAAATTTAACAGTTCTTGAGTGTTGAAAATGTCTGGGCAATCGACAATCAAAAAACTAGCTGATTCTATTATTTTAAATGACACAACTGCCGAACCTACCACAAAGGTGATTCAACGTGTAATTATAAATGCCATCTACAATTCGCTGGATAACTAACTTCACTGCCCAAAATGCTAGCACCCAGTAGAAGAGAAAGATAATCTCATAATTTGTCTCAATTGCAACACTGTCACATCAGAAACACAGGCACATTCTTCAAATGAAATGAAATTTACCATTCTAACTACCAATGAAAAGAGAAAAATAAACTTATGTGTACTCACATGAGATGATACAGAAATTGGCATCAGTTGCAGTATGCAACAAAATAGCTCTATTTATCGATATGTAAGTTGTTTTACTGTGAGGGTTAACATGGTTAACCCTCACAGTTTTTAATATCAACCTAGTTTAAGACATAGTATTTTTCCTTCTATATTTGATTTTTGCGTTCTTAAAAGATTCTAACTACTGGTTAGCTGGATTGTTTTCTTCTGTTTTCTTACTATGTACAGTTTTTCTTATTGTAGTGTTCATTTGACATAATTGTCTGATTTCAATAAATCTGGTTTGACATTATTAATCAAGTAAAAGTGACGCTTAAAAATGTTTCTTGTTTATTCTCAAAACTTAATATTTTCTTTTCTTTTTTTAAATTTTAGCTACTGGCTAGCGGGAATATTTTTTTTTCTCATTTACTTTTCACAGTACTTTTTACTGAATAAAAGTTTTTAAAAGGAAAATAATGTGACAATAATGAACAATACTCACGTAGACTTTGCCTACAAATCAATGGTACTAAAACTGAAACCTCTGAAAAATCTTTTCATAAATGTAAAGAGTTGTTTAAAACCCTGAAAGTTAAAATTATTGATATTGTTATTAACAGGGCACATAGAATTGGAAAGCCTAAAGTTGAAAATGGGGTGGAGTCAAAAACCATAATTTTCAAGTTTACAACATGGCGTCATAGAACTATGGTTTACAGAGCTACAAAAAAAAGCGTATATAAAGATCTTAAAATCAATTTAGGTCTTACAAAATTTAGGTCTTACAAAAACGCAGTTAGTTACAATTACAAAAAATTGGTTTTGTCTTAAATGTGAAAATTAAATAATTCCTTTTAATTCAGTTAATAACGATGGTTTTAACTCTCTACGAAGTCAAAATGATGAGGATAAGAACAACCAGGACCTTGATTACCTTAATAATGATTTTTTCTATAAAAATAATATTTTAAAAAAAATGAGCCTGATAAAGCTCAATATTTCGATATTGAAAAGTTTAATAATCTAAAAGTCAATAATCTCATCACTCTCTTTCCATTTTGAGGTACTACAACAATTTCTAAACTTGAGTACTAAAAAGTTTGAGGTGATGTGTATCACAGAGAGTAAAATCTGAGTTAGTAAAGATATTTTGACTAACATAAGCCTACCTGGCTTTGTCATAGAAAGTCAATCAACTGAATCTGCTAAAGGGTAAGTATTATTGTATATATCCGAAAAAGTAACCTAAAAATGCAGAAAAGATCTGTCTGTTTATAAGACTAGAGAACTGGAGTCTCTTTCTATTGAAATTATCTCATCAAAAGATAAAAACATGGTCCTAGGAGGTATTTGTAGACATCCATGTATAGATGGATATGAATTTAACAGTACTCAGCTGCAAGATTTGTTAGAAAATTTAAGAAAAGAGAGAAATAAGAAATGATAATGAAGGGTGATTTCAATATACACTGTTAAAACTGTTATTGAAAATATTTTCACTAGGTTAATTTCAGATAGGGAGATTGCAGCAGGTAATCTCACTTTATCGATATCAGATCACTTTACCCAGTTTTTTATTATCAACAAAAATCATTTCAATGATACAACTAAAAACAAATATACACACGAGATTATAAAAATTTTGAGGAGGAAAAACTTGTTACTGAGCTGTCCACTATAAATTGGAAGGAGTTATGTGTATTTGAAGACAATGACATAGACCTCTCATTAGAAGAATTAACTCAGAAAGTAACTGAGATAATTAACATCCATCGATGTCAACTTTGGGGAAAAAGGTGTGGTTGTATTGCAATAAAAAAAAACTTGTTAGCATACAAAATAAAGCTGTTAGAATTATTTCTTTCAAAATTAATGATTGACCCAGTCAATATTCTTTATAAAAATCTTCAAGTGTTGCATCTTGATAACCAATTACTCTTTCAAAATATCATGTTCGTATATGACTCATTGTGTAAAAACAATCCAGTTGTATTCCTTAGCTTCTATACTAAATTTACTAAAAGTGATGAAATCCACAATTTTCGAGCAAAAGCTCCAAATCTCGACCAACTTGCAGTTTCTAGAATCTTTACTGCATCTTTTGGATCTGATTCTGTCTTTTATAGATCAATTGTTAATTGGAACAAGTTAAGTAAAGAAAACTTTACAAATGCTACCCCACTAGGCCTTGTGAGACCTAAATTTGAAAGCTTTGTTAAAAAAACTATACTAGCTAAACTTTTAGCAAAGTGTTTCTATTCGTGTGTTTCTCTCCTTTTATTACTTTATAACTTTAAATGCCTTTCTGCACTTTCAATATTCACAGTGGAACTTGACGTGTCGAAACATGGCATTATTTCTCTGTGGACTTTTATACTCCAGCACAACCTAAACTCTCTCATTTGAAGTTCGTTTCTGTTTTGTTTTAACTAATTTTATTGTTATTTTGTATTTTACCTTTCTTATTAGATTTGATTTTACTGTTTTTTAGGGTCTTGGCTCTGCCACAAGAGTTTTTCTTTTCTTGAGTTTTCTTTCCCTACCATTTACTCTAACGTATGATCACCTCTACAATTTAAGGAAGATATGTGATTAATATATTTCTCAATTCTTCAAAGGCACTATATAAATGTTTTTGAAGATGTAAAATATTTATGAGAACTGTTAAATTGTTGTTAAAAGAATGTAATATTCAATATAAAACATTTCAATCTCTTTCCTTTTTATTTCCTGACATGATTATTAAATCCGTTTTCAGATTTTATGAAACAATTTCTCAGCTAGCTAGTTAATGAAATGAAATTAACAAAGATACAACTTATTTGCTAAACTAGGAAGTGATGGTTAAAATATAGCTATGTAGGGTTTTCAAAACAATTTAGTTTAAAACAATACAATTAATGTATGACAATAGAGTCGTTTGAATCACAAGTAAATCATAGACAAAAGCAATGTTTTACTCATTTTTATTAGGTATTTAACAAATGTTAACAAAAGTTATTTTACAAGCAAAAAATAACTACAGAGATTAAAATTATAGCTTAAAAAAATAATGTGTTTGCGTACGATGTCGTACTCTGCAAAGAAAACCAGATTTTTTGAGGCCTGGAATTATTATAAAAAAATATACCAATATAGGAGTGTGCAAACATTCAGCTACCAGGGACACAGTAACAACTTAAAAAATTGCGAACCAATTCACATTTGTAGTTTCTAGAAGAACAATCAAGAAAAGAAAAATGCACGGGAAAATTTTCATGTTTGGCTGCATTTTTGGCAGCGCTGCCGAATGTCACCGTAAATTCAGAGGGCTGCCATTTGTTTCAAACTTGCCACGTCTACTAAAAAGTAATCAATGTTGTATTGGCTTAACTTAAAGTTTGGTGCAGAAAACAAGTGTCAAAAACTATGACAAAGTCTTTGTACAGATATCGCACATGTATTTATTTATGATGTTGCCACTGCACTAATATGCCCTAGGTCAATGTAATTTGAAATATATTTTGATTTGTCATCTCAGTGATTTTAACTGGGAAATAATAATTTAAAAACATTTACTTGTACTTTGAAGGTTATCTCCCGAAACACCAGGATAAATATTTAACTCATGACACATTTTTAATTTATTATTTACCTGATAAAATATAATATTAATACATATTTAGTCTTTTTACATTTCCTGACTAACTTCTATGGCAAAATAATAATAGTAATTTTGGGCACTTCATCATGATATAAAAATATACTAACATCCGTTTTTGCGGCAAACACTTCAAGGAAAATTACTGTTTGATATATGGCTAAGTTTTAACATTCTAAAATGTGTAGTACAGTTTGATACTCTTCTTATCTTAAACCTACTTACCGTAATATAAGCACCGGGTTGTTTGACTGTGGAGTTACACACATCCAATCAAGCTGAGAATGATCCGTAACCAAGTCTATTGTTCCTACCAGCCACTGAAGTGGTATTTGGTATACTTCGCAAATTAATGAAACAAATTATTTGAAAAGGATAAAAACATCACTATGAGTTCCATTTTTAATGTTACATTGAATAGAAATTACATAGATGTTTTAATAATGCAAAAGCCTATGGGTACCCAATGTATTTACAAAATGCCAATTTCATTCAAATTATTTTTTCTGCTTATGACCTTAAAATCTTTGATTGATATTAATCTATTCAAAGTTAATGAGAAAAAGTGGTATCAGTGTTAAAAAAAAAAAACAAGAATTTGTACTGGTATGATTCCTGTTTAATAAAAATTCTTCTGTTCTCTCCAACAATTTAATTTCAATATAAGTTTTCTAACTTTTTTGAATTATTGTCGCATCTTGACTTTCTTTTAGAAAAATCTTCATTGGTTTGTTAGATGATAACTTTTAAATTTTGAGGAAAGTCATAGTGAAACTGCCTCAGACTTATATTACTTAGCCTTCTCACATATTAAATTAGCATTATTTGCCTTATTTATCTCAAATTTTAGAAAATAGAATTACACACATATTAAGTTGCAGTACATTGTGGGAAAAAATCTTGTTTGCAAACCTTAAATTTTCTGAGAGTTCCTGTGACTGTAAACCAGTATTAGAACTACTTTTTTTTTTTTTCTCATGTAGTATATAAGTAAAAACAATGCAGGTGGTGGAATTGGATGGCGACTTGAAGCCTCAATATAAATTAACTAAAGCAAGGTTTGTAAATTTAAATTGAGTTTTACATAGATCTTTCATTACAATTGCTCTTTACAAACCAGCCCTAGCTTGATAAATAAATTTTAAGTCAAAGTTAGAATAAGTTTTTGATGTTTTCATCACATATTTAAAAGCTATACTGTATTAATATAGTGTTTCGTTTGAAGTAATCATAATGCTGTCGTTGTTTATAGTAGATTCACCATTGCTTTTGGTTAGGTTGAGATGGTAGCTTTCATGACGATGACTTAACATGGCTTAAGTCTCAAAATTGAACCTTAATCTGAACCTGGTTTGTTGCCTAAGTATTACATTACAAAGTGTTTAGGTGTTTTATACAAGGCTTATACAAAAACAATTAGAAGATAACAAGGAGAATTCTGCCAATACTAAGAGCCTGCTGATTATTGAATATAACATGAAGAAAAGTGTGGATTTAAATTTTATGAAGCTGTTCTTAGAAATACCTTTGTTTGCTGGTTTACGATTTTAGCAAAAAAAAACAGTGTCAGTCGCTCTGCAAATAATTATTTTTGGTCGTTATTTTGCAGAGAGGTAAGTCAAATCTCTCATTTTAAGTTATCTGATGGTGCGACAAAAATCCATTATGATCAAGGATATAATTGATTGTATGTAATGTTTAAAATTACAAATAGGCAGTATTATCACTTTTTTTGAGCCCTTGAAAAACTTGAGTATAAATCCAAGCTGGTGTACTTGTGAAAAATATTGTTTTAAAGACTGAAATTTTACTAATGATATACTGCTAAATCAGCACAGCTTAACAAATCCTAGACCAAATATTTGTTGCTGTACAAATGCATATATAAATGAATATCATTACAGCTGCAGAAGGTAGAATTTGAACACTAAAGATGAGTATTTACAACAACAAGTAAATTGCATTGTGCAAAGTGATAGCTGTTCTTAGCAATTCAGATGTTAGTTGAGAAAGCTTAACAACAAAACCAACTAAATGACTGAATTTTTATCTTAAATTTTATACAATTTGTCCAAATCTTCCTGGAATGTATAAATTTTTAAAAATAATATAAAATGGTACTGTTAAAATGATCCCAATGACTTGGGTTTTTTTTTCTCCTTCATTGCCTATAAATATTGTGAAAGACAGTTTTTTTTTTTTTTTTTTTAAAATAAATAAAGATGTTTTGTGGTTAGGATATCCTGTTTTAAACTCTCGGTTTTAACCGCATGTACCACCCATAGGCAAGAAAAACAGTGATATTAGGAGACACTTGTGGACTTGGAGGTACACCCACTAATGTCAGGCTACATAGCTTGTCTCAGTATATAAGGCGAAATGATGCCGTCAAAGACTACTTTAGCTCGGATTGTGAGCTAAACAAGTCTATCCAAGACTGTCATGTTATATTATAGTAGCATTCAATGCTGCTGGTACTAAGAAAATGTCTCACAACCATAGTCCAAGACTGGAATGGCCCAAGGCCATGATACAAGATATACAGTTCAAGACTGGGAATATCATACTGGCCCTCATATATTCAACCTGTGTTGGTCTTAGACCTAGACACATAATCAAGATGTAGTCACCAAGGACCTAAGATACTACCCAGAGCCTTACAATGTGAAAGCAGCCTGCATTTGGATGGAACTATTAAAGTGGACAATAATAATAATAGTAATAGATTATGTTAACACAAAATGAAATCAGTAAGGGTTTGAGATCAAATGTTTATATTAAAAGAAAACGATTATAAAGAAATTTGCTAAATATGAATGTTATTAATTGTTTATGTTTTTTGTTTCATGGAATACATAAAGTTTTATGCTCTGTTAACAAAAAGTATTTGTCATGTGCTGGTTAAAAGTATTGCTAAATCCAGATAAGTTTTTGTATTATTATGTTAATATTGTTATCAGGGTGCATTCATCCTTGTTTGCTAAACACCCTTGACTCCAGTGTTTGGAGTTGCATTGGTTTAATGCTCAATGATCAACATGATTACGATATTTCCAATCATCTAAAAACATGGTAACAAGGATGAATATAAATAAAGTAGTCTGTGGCGTATTCTGTTAGTTATATTTTAATTCTTTTAATTTTAATTAATTCAATCCCTGTTTTTATAGCGATTTAAAACCAGTCACAAATTATATCTAACAAAACTTAATTTGTATCAGACATTAGTTCAAGTAACTTATAACTTTGAATATTTATTGCAGCCCCTGTAATAGTATTTAAAGCTAATTCCAAAATTTTCTTGGTTCACTGCTTTTTGTTACTACTCGATGTGGGAAAATCGTAAGGAGCAAGGACAAAAACTCCACTTTTTGTCTTCATATTATTGTTTGTGTTAGCAGCCTCAGCATTGTTGGTTTTATTATTATCCTTTGGCAGATGGTTTATTGTGTAAGTGGCATTTGTATAAGGGTGCTTTATGATAGCATTATCTGAGATTTCAATGTGGTGAGCACCAGTGATACCAGGTAAAGGTGTTTTTACATTTTTAACAAAATTCATGCAGGCTGAATCTCTTACATCATTACACATTCATGAAAAACTTTAACCTTAACATTTGTCTGTTATTCAACAGCATCCACAATAGAATGGTCATTATTGTACTGATGATTCCTTTTGAAGACATAACTATATTAGCAGTATGTCTTAACTTGTCTCTTTCCATGGTTTGAAGCAAAGAAAATCCAATGAACTTTCCCATACAATTTTTGACTTTATTTTAGGAGACTTTGGTAGCACTGAGTCAAATTCTTTAACTGCTTTTATCAGTGTTCCTTTGAAAGTGTTACATTTATAAGCAGTATAGCATAAAATTTTGCCAGCATTTTTTTTTTTTTTTTTTTTTTTTCACTTTCCCTTTTGTCTCTGACTCTTTTTTTTTTCAAATCCTTGGCTGCATATTTCTCTTTAAGTTGTTTACAGTAGCTTTTTTAACGTTCTGTGCTTGTCTAAAGTAAGACTGAAAAAAGAAAAATTTAGCCAATTTTTTTAAGGTAGAAAAATATACATGGTTTGTGAAGTATAGATTAAGAAATAAAGTAAATCTTGGACTGATTTATTGATTTAATGCAGTGGAAAAATTAAATTATGCAAGATTACTTTTATAAACAAGGATAATGATATGAGCTGTATCCAAATTGTTAATATCAAGAATGAGAGGAAAGAAAAAGAAAATGAAAACTTTTGACTGAGGTTTGTGAATGAGTGAGTGTGTATATTTAACAACCATCCTTTCTACTTGATAATCTTATATAAAATTAAAAAAAAAAAAAAAAAAATTAAAAAAATAAAATTTTATAAATAAATAGATTTTATGCGGTATAAGTGATTTTAAAATATATTATTCTCAGAAATCATGTCACTTAAAACGTAATATTTATGCAAATTGGGGTTTTATTAATATCTATTTAAAATTTAATGTTATTTATGATAACAAATGCGAGATTTTTAAAAATAAAAACGACTGAATTTAAAAAAAATATTAAACCAATATAATAATCTTATTTAGAAAGATATATTTGAGGGATCAACTTAAACTTCTATGCCATTATGAAAAAAGTTCATTGTGCAAGTCTTCATATATGTTAATAGTAACGCTTTGTAAATATTCTATAAGTTCTAGTTGTTTAAATATCAGTTTTTCCTTTCTTAAAAAAATAAATTTAAAGATAAATATTCAAAATTAGAAAAGCCTCCGTAACTCTTTTAATGTAATAAGTTAAGTAATCCCAACATCTATTAACTTCTTTTTGTATGTGAGTTGGGGTACTGGTCACTGAGGTCTACCAGGTCAAAAGAGAGCAAAAAAAGTTTATTAACAATGTTTGTATTATTGTTGCACGTCAATATTTAGCCATTCACATTTTTAAACTATTCAATCCTATGAGAAAAGTTGTTTAAAATGTTCAGGCTAAGTTGCAAAAAGATGTCGAAGATGAAAGAAAAACATTGCAAGAATTCACTGACGGTTGCAGAGTATTTTACAAAATTTAAACGACTTAAAATATTAGTGAATAACAAGCTGGCTTTAAAAGGAAAAAAGAAATCATAAAATTGCTTTTTTTACCTTCTTTGAATATACATATTGTAAATGCTGTGAGAGCTCCTGCTATCCAGCCTTTTATGGATTGTGATATATAATTGAATATTTGATGTAATTTTCAAGCTTTTTTTATACTTTGCTGTTTAAAATTGCATATTTATAACTTTAAAGTTTAGTTTTAATATAGGTTTGTGGTGAGTGTAAATAATTATGATATTACCTGTAGTTAAAAAAGGAGATATCTCATAATAAAAACTATCGTCCGAATATCATCTTACCTACAATTTCGAAGGTCTTTGGAAGAGTGGTTTTTGAACAGATAAATTTTTTTTTAAGGGTCGGCTTTCAAATCTATGTGATTTCCATAAAGTTTTTTCTACACAAATTGCAATGATAAATCTTTTGCAAAAGTGGTAACGCCACTTGGATAGCAAGGGGTTAATAAGCACAGTTTTAATTGACTTATCTAAAGCATATGATGCATTCAACATGACCTTTTGTTAGCCAAGCTTGAGGCTAGTTTACTTTTGATGAAGAGTTACTGAAAGAACTTATATAGAGAGTTAAAATAAGTTCTACATATAGTAAGTGAATTGAGGTTCTTTATGGAGTTCCTATTGGGTCAATCTTAGGTCCTATTCTGTTTAATATCTTTATAATTTTTTTCCTTTTTCTTGAAGAAACTGAAGTACGTAATTTTGCTGATGATAACACTATATATGCCTGCAATACCTTTGTTGATTTAGTTATTAGCAAACTAAAAGCTGAATTAACCCGTATATGCACATGGTTTTCTATAAACTCTCTTGTCGCTAACCCTTTAAAATTCCAATTAACGTTTCTTGGAGAAACAAGCCTGACGAAAAATTTAACTTTCTTTATTTTCGGTAAAAAGATTGTTGCAGAAAACGATGTTGAACTATTATGTGTAGAATTTAATAACAGACTTTTTCTTTTTTCTTTTTCTGATCATACTATTAGTATTTGTATAAAGGCAAATCAGAAATTTTGTCCCATTATCCGTCTGAAAAACTTTTTTTAGATATCTCAAGCAAGGTAGCTAGTTTATGTCCATGTTCTATCATACTTTTCTTATTGTCCTCTGGTATGGATGGTCTGATTCAAAAAGGAAAGCATCTTATACACAGAGTTCATAAGAGGGCGCTATGAACAATCTACAGAAACTTTGCTCTTGATCTTGATGGGTTGTTAGAAGTCAATTAATCATATGAGTCTGAAACCAATTCAAGATATTTTTTTCTATGAAATGTGTACCGTATATATAATCTTAGAAATACCTTTGTATTAAATCTTCTTCCCACTCTTTCTACAACCTATGGAATAAATTCATTCCATTTTAAGAGCAGTCTTATTTGGCACACACTCCCGAATTTTATTAAAATTTCTCTCTCTCTTTGCAAATCTTTAAACATCAAATTAAAGAGTAGAAAGGAGAAAGTTGTTCTTGTAAATTTTATTTGTAATGTTTCTTTTTGTTGGATTATATTAGTATTTACGAATTATTTTTATTTATTACATTTAACTACGTCTTATCCAACGTTAAATAAATTTATTGCATCATTGAATTGAATTTCTCATTGTTTAAAAGTTGTTTAAAATGGAATTTAATATGTAAAAAGCTTTTTATTATTTTTTTTTATTGATTTAAACGTGATTGATAAGCAAAAAGAATCAAATCAATTTGTGAAACTGTTGATACCATAATTTTTTAGGTAAATAAATTAAATTAGGTGCATTCATGGCGTTAGTTTTTGAATATTGCCATTGCTATGAATATTTTAATATTTGAAATATTGTTATTATCAGCTGCTAAGTAATGAACAAAGAGATAGCGAAATTGAAAATTTGTATTAAAGTTTTCCACAGTTTTATTTCGATTTTTCATGTAGGGACTTACCAATAGAAGCATTATCAGAGCTTTCTACAATTTTGAACCCTCAGCTAACTGGTAAAGACTTTCGAACATTAGCTGGGAAAATGAACAAGACATTTCAATTTGTTAGGAATATTGAAGGGAAGAGAGATCCTACTGGTTTATTGCTTGAGCATTGGTGGTCAGGTTAGTATATAGTTTATCAATTTTTCATTTTTCATCAAGTTATTTTTGCTAATTTTTGAATAGAAATCTTAAAGTGAGTAACATCTTTATTTTCATTTTAAAAAATGGAATTTTATTCTTCTCAATTATTACTCATGACCACTTTCAACTTTTTAATTTGCTTTTTTTTTAAAGTAACTTTTATTTACATAACATAAGACTCACTATATATGATTCTTTATAAAATGATGAATGGATTTAGCTGTTGATTAATATGTAATGTCATTGTTTTTAACCATCATCTGACAAAATAGGACTGCCGCCTCCTATAAGGGTCGCTAGGGACATTTAAACAGGAATAATAATCCTATTTTAGAAACCCATAAAGTCTGTTGGCATAGCAACTGCTCCAGGATCCTTGGTATAGAAGAACATTGTCAGCCACTATGCTAAAATAAATTGAGAAATATTTTGTTGATATCCACAAGTATTAATATGTAAATAAATATCAATTATTTACATGATTTTACGGCAAAATATTTTTAGCATTAATTTTTTTTACAAGAAACCTGTTTTCTTTACACCAATTAATGAAAGCTCCAAAAATTGAAGACTTTTATCACAACATTAACATAATACAAAATTTTAAAGAATAATGTTTTTGGCACTAAAATCATGAGTTTTGAGAAAATTTCACTGTTAGGTCCAGTATTTGCTTTCTTGTAAAAAATAAATACGTATAGTTTTGATTAGTTCTAGTGATCTGGTAAATTTTCATTGTCTATGTACTTAAAAATAAACCACCCATACTGTATAATAAGTGTGAATGAGAAATATCTTGGTGTTTCTGGGAGAGATATGAGAATAGTACTAAATGTGGGGTTAATAGGATATGAGCTGCTCATCTTCCATAAGACAGGGGTAAATGAAATATCTATTATGGTCAATAGAATGTTTAAAGTTAATCAACATACAAGTTTATTTACCAAAAAGATTTAGATATTACATTCAAGAAATTTAATTTAGATCCGCAAAATTTGATCACTGGAATTCACAAATTTCTGTCTTTTAATTTGTGGCCACCATAATTCAAATCTCTCAGATATGTTGAGTCTCATCAAAAATATTTGTGCTCTGCAGTAGTCAAACCTCAGAATTTTATAAACCTATTACCTTGCTGTAATTTCCTTGGCAGATGTTTACTACGGCAAATCCAATAGTTTGTAACAAATTTTCATTTACACGTTCTTTGTACCCTTTTATCTTTCCTACTTATAGTTCCCCATGTTATGGTGTTTATTGGTGTAGTTCTGTTTTATTTAACTTATTATATATTAGTATATTACTATATTTATTTGCTTATTGTATATATATATATATATATATATATATATATATATATATATATATATCTGTGTGTGTGTGTATAT
>JAUZNK010036292.1:1525-17921 GCA_035046665.1 Euphysa ruthae
TATATGTTTGTAATTTCTAACAATTGCTAGTGTCTGAGGTTGCATTTAATTCTTCAATATAAATACCAGTATAAATATAGTTTTTTTCCAGTTTTAACAAGTAGTCTGATTCGAGTAGTTGTTTTATATGTTTGTAATTTCTAACAATTGCTAGGTCTGAGATTGCATTTAATTCTTCAATATAAATACCAGTATAAATACAATTTTTTTCCAGTTTTAACGAGCAGTCTGATTCGAGTAGTTATTTTATATGTTTGTAATTTCTAACAATTGCTAGTGTCTGAGGTTGCATTTAATTCTTCAGTATAAATACCAGTATAGGAACAGTTTCTATACTTTGGGTAGTTCTCTAGCTTTTTTGGTGATTTGTTGTTGAGGAAGATTTTTTCAAGGTTTAATGCAGTGGAAAATTTTAGATGTTATGCAGTTTAGTTCCCTTCTTAGTTTTGAGTCAATTGTAGGACAGGAGTTTTGCTATTGTATTTAGACCTTCTATTTTGCGATTTTATTTGTTGCGTTATTCCTGCTATTGAAGCACTTCATAGCAATGAATTCTAGTGTTGATTTTGGTTTTTATTTGTGTGTGATATATAGCTTTTTTCTGTGGATTTTGAATTTTTAGTGAGCATTTCAACCATACAGAAAATTTCGAAAAGAACAAAGAAATTACAAAAACTATTATATAGATAGATTAACAGACGAATTTGAAAGCAAAGCTGATTTTGGTCTCATGTTCTTTATATTTACTTGGCATGTGTATTTTTTTTCAAAATTCAAACTTTTTTTTTATCACAAATCAAGAATTTTCATTTTGTTAAATATAACAATAGATATAGCATCATTTTAAGCTTAAAATCAACATTTTTTTTTTTTATTTAAAGTAGGAGGACCGGAGTGCACCTTTTGGCACATATGTCACACCTGTCAAAAACTCTTGTTTTTCAGTATTGGGCCCAAATTTTAGGTCATTTTAGGACCAAAAATTATGTTTGAAATTATCTCTAAAGCTGTTTGTTGAATTTTATTGAAATCTAGCACAAAGTTGGAGGACCATAGAGGGCTTCTTTTAACCTATATGGCCATCTGTCAAAAACTCCTCTTTTTTGGTACTGAGCCCAAATATGGTCATTTTCTTTTACTGAAAATTGTTCGTATGATATGAATCTCAAAATTATTTTGATTGGATAATTGTTAATTTGTTGATTTAATTTTTAATTTTTTCTTTTGCAAAAAGCAAGGGTAGCAGGGTAAAAAAGTTTCACAAAGCCATTTTATACATATTTTCTATTTAGTTAAAAATTATACATGTTACTTGCACATTCAAATAATTTTGAGAAAGTAACAATTCCTATCTTATAAAAATTATTAGTCAAACTTTCAGAAGCCGATTCAGAAATTTTCTCTTCTTTTGACAATATTTCTTTTGACACCAAATACTTCACACCTAATGAGCTTAAAATCTGCGAGCCTGAGAATGACTTCTCAATCTTAAACTTTAGCATTAGATCGGTTCATATAAACTTTTGAGACATTTAAGACCTTCTATAACTCTATCAATAATAATTTCAATATAATATGTCTTACAGAAACATGGGAAGATTTCCAGTCACCATTGTGTAACAATTCTATATTTAGTCTACCAGGTTAAAATCTAGTCACCCAACCAGGTTCTGACAAAAGCGGAGGTGGTACAGCAATCTACATTCAAAATTCCTTTTCCTTTTAAGTAAAAAAGAGTGAATGTCTTTTATCAGAAACAATTGAATGTTTAACCATTGAGGTTTTCAACTCCAGCGGTAAAAATATTGTTGTATCTTGTGTATATCGTCCCCCGGGTGGTTGCATTCTGAATTTTATTAAATCTATTAAGAAATTTTTTACCACTCAAAACTACTAAACTACTAAACAAAACTACTAAACAAAAACAAGGGTAATTCTAAAAAAATTTGGCAAATTATTAACGAAAAAACTGGACGTAAAAACTTATTTAATGACACTTCCCAATACAATAAAACACAATGGAACTACCCTTTATGATAAACAGAAAATATGTAGTAAATTTAATAAGTATTTTGTTAATGTTGGTCTCAACTTAGCTACAAACATTCCTCCTGTAAATAAAAACTTTAAAGTATTTCTAAATGACTGAATCAGCTCAGTTCTTCCTGACAATGAGATAACTCATCAAGAGCTTAATGAAGCAATTTCTGCTCTTAAAACTAATAAAGCTGCTGGTTATGACGATTTAATTAGTAACATTATCTTACACATTATAAGCAGCATCAGAAAACCTTTATACTTTGAAAGTCTCTAAAATAACCCCTATTTTTAAATAGGGTAACCCAGCATTGCTCTCTAACTACAGACTTATTCCATTAATTACAGTTATTTCAAAAATCTTTGAACAAGTTATGTATGACTTTTTTTCTTACTTTATTTCTAATAAACTCCTTTATAAGAAACAGTTTGACTTTCAAAAACATTCCTCTAATGAACACGCTCTTCTTGAACTTGTTGATCAGATAACTAAATCTTTTTAAAACAACACATTTTTGTTAGTGTTCTTTGTAGACCTATCCAAAGCGTTGGATATAGTTAATTATGATATCTTGTTTGACAAACTTTTACACCATGCGTCAAATGTGACTTTGTACTAAAATTTTATAAAATCCCAATATATTATGAACAAGATTGTAGGTTTCCCTTCCAATATGAACATAGCAAAGTCTTTTCATATTAATTTTTCTCTACTTAAATTTGAACTTATGTTATTATTATTTGTCTTTGTTGATATTTCAAACTTATAACGTTTATGCATGTTTTCTTAGTGTTTATTGATATTTCAAACTTATAACGTTTATGCATGTTTTCTTGTGTTTGTTGATATTTCAAACTTGTAATGCTTATGCATGTTTTCTTAGTGTTTATTGATATTTCAAACTTGTAATGCTTATGCATGTTTTCTTAGTGTTTATTAGGGAAAGGAATTGTATTTATACTCATGCTATGTCTTATGTTGGTATAAGACTTAAGATAACAGTTAAATATTTAATTCATGTTTTTTGGGGAAAAACTAGCATCAGAAGGCACATTCCCCTGTTATGGTTGCATAAATTTTGTATTTTGTGTTTTTTATTTCTTTTCTTTTTGATAATTCAGAGAAATTATCACAATATTATGAGGCGTACCTTCCCAATTCATGTCGCAAATATCCTGATTTATTAGAAATAACTATGATTTTTGTGTTTTATATTTTTGAATAAGGATAGCCTACCAGTGAAATAATCACTTAAAAAGGACTGAAGGAAAATAATGATATTCTTAGTGGAATCATAGGGTGTCCATGGGAAAAGATGTTGGGTAAGTGCCTGAAAAAATTAAACAAAACCACATATTATTAGAATATATAAATATGTATCCTAAAAGTTTCCTGATGTTCTAGGAGAATTAGACTATTCTATAAAGTGATATAGTCAGTCTGTTGTTAATATTGTATAAACCTACAGTAACAGTTATCAGAAGCATCTGCATTGGGGATCAGCCATCAGATATAACATCCAACATTTATATAAAGGAAATATAACCTTAACACTTGAATGTAGAAAATTAAAAATAAGACAATGTCTAAAAACAAAAATAATAATTGTAGTAAATTAACCTAAAGGTACGAGATTCTCATCATGAATCTCTAGACGTTTCGATAGAGTATACACTCCCTTGGTATTCCAATATTTTTAGCACGTTTCTGCAATACAGAGAAATCTTTGCTACCATCTGAGAACCCATTTAAACTTTCAATTATCGAAAACATCTCAAGTAAAATGAGAAATATGTTGAAACTGGTATGTTGCGATAATTCATTCAAAGTATTTGGGCATTCCAACTTAGATTTATAGAGCTTTGCATAGATTAAACAGCAAATAAATAGACATTTTTCCCCTGTTATAAGCAAGTAAGCTCTGGATTCAGTACTGAATTTTGTTTAGTTAAAATTGCAGTTTCTGTACTGAATGTTTGTTAGTATTGGCTTGATGATTTTTTATGTTGTCGAAGTGTAAAACTACAAATACTACTATATATTAAATGCAAAAGCCTTTTAGTTGACAGATTTGAAGTTGAGATTTTATGCAGAAGTGTATAAAACACATGAAGCAGTCTGTGTGTTCAAAAAATTTGTATTGTAGGTTTTGATATTTTGGTCCTAATATTAATGCCTAATATTTTATAAGCATCACCAACCCATTGTGTTATACGGATCATGTGTTACTTTATTTTGACTTTATTTTTTATTTTCACTTTTTCACTTTTTTTTAAATTTCTTGTTGCATCTTTGTAAGTAACGGTTTGTTTAATTCACTCTTGGTTATCTTAATATCTCTTAATACTGATAATGACATTGTCGCCTGTTATTTTTAATTTAAATTATGTCATACACACAGTAGCAAGTTCTGAGATGGTTGGTACTGCATAAATTATGTTATACACACAGTAACAAGTTCTGAGATGATTGGTACTGCATAAATTATGTTATACACACAGTAACAAGTTCTGAGATGGTTGGTACTGCATAAATTATGTCATACACACAGTAACAAGTTCTGAGATGGTTGATACTGCATAAATTATGTCATACACACAGTAACAAGTTCTGAGATGGTTGGTACTGCATAAATTATTTCATACACACAGTAACAAGTTCTGAGATGGTTGGTACTGCATAAATTATGTCATATACACAGTAACAAGTTCTGAGATGGTTGGTACTGCATAAATTATGTCATACACACAGTAACAAGTTCTGAGATGGTTGATACTGCATAAATTATGTCATACACACAGTAACAAGTTCTGAGATGGTTGGTACTGCATAAATTATTTCATACACACAGTAACAAGTTCTGAGATGGTTGGTACTGCATAAATTATGTCATACACACAATAACAAGTTCTGAGATGGAATTGCATAAAAAGATTTTTCCAACGTTCCCAAACAATGTACAGTTATTGATTAAACAGATTTTAGTTTTTTGAAATTTTATAGTTATTATTTGAAGTGACCCTAAATGTTAAATGAATATAACCCACATCTGAAGGTCTTAAATTTATGCTTTTTTGATTTAATATTTAATAATTTAATAATGAGTACAATCGTTGTTATATTAATATTTTTAACCCTTATATTAAAAACTATAAAAATTAATTTTTTATCACAGGTTTTTTTTTTTTTTTTTTCTTGTTATTAGTAGCTATTATTCCTATGAACGGAATAGGTACTAAGTTGTGAAAAAATTCCAAAGAAGCCAAAAACACACTAAAAACTTCCAATCCTACATTTTGCTTATTCTTACAGTGGTCTTGTTGTTGTAAAATATTTGAGTATTAAATAAAAACAACCTTCAGGCCTTTAAAACTGCTATACTTCAATAAGAGTGTTTGATTGATAAAACTCAGGTTGCTCAATTATAGATTTGTCTTCATTTGCTTTTTGCCATTATTTTCTCACTATATATGATCTAGCTACTCTTTTTGTGGGAATAATATAATCCATTTGAAAGAGGAATGAAATAGTTGAATCATTAGTTTAACTTTTTGTGGTTTTTTATTTTAGAAAAAATACAGAAAAAGTGGTGTATTTCCTGTTATTAGATCGAAAAATGCGAAAACCTGCAAAACATGATGATGAAAAGTCATTGTTTCTCCATTATACGACAGGCAAGCATTTTTTTAGTGTTTTGATATATAAAATATTTGTTAATTGGAAGCTGATAACGATAATTATTTTAAATATTTTAATTATTTATATTGCGGTAAAATTTAATTATTTTTAATTAGCGTAGGATGATGAGCTTAATTTTATGTTTAGTTTTAAAAATTTCTGAATTGAATTTTACAGAAAACAAAATTCCTTTGGCTGCCTAAAGATTTTACATACAAAATTCAATTATAAGAGTTGTTTGATCTAAAGTCGTATGTATCACGATGATCGGAATGAAAATAGGGTAAACCACCTTAAATAGAATATATAAAATCTTATCCAAAATTGTAACGAAAACTATATGGACTTGAAATGTTGAGCAGCAAAAAGACATAATGGTTGAAGAAGAAACTGTGAGTTTTCAAAGTTCAATTTGCTATTTTATATCCATCATTTTGAATATTTTTAGGACAAACGTTTTTTGTTTTTACTACTAAAAATTCCTTATGCTTAACTTTTTACCATATGCAAATTCTAGGTGTCAGGTTTAAATTTT
Organism: Euphysa ruthae; assembly: GCA_035046665.1. NCBI lineage: Eukaryota > Metazoa > Cnidaria > Hydrozoa > Anthoathecata > Corymorphidae > Euphysa > Euphysa ruthae. The sequence goes on from JAUZNK010036292.1 coordinate 7,777, forward strand.
AAATTTTGCGTAGCCTGCTAATTTATTTTGTTTTATATTTAATATATTATTTATAATTTAAGAATTTTAACTAACAAACTTTACATTCAGTAGATATAGCTGATCATTTTGAAAACCTTACATTATTGCTTTTTCGGTGTGTTTATCTGTTTTTTTCTTTTTTGAGAGTCATTATTCTGCAGGCTCTGAATTAAAAGAAGACGAAATATTAGTTTTAACTGACAAAAACACCCAATTGTGAATTCTGTGCTATGGTTATTACTAAATAATTTGTACAGCTCATATTTCTTGCAAGCAAGTTAACATAAATCAATATTTTTTTGTTTACTTGAAAAATCATATTTTCTATAATGATTACATGATTCACACTAATCATATCAGTGAACCATATCCTTATAACACATTCCTTCTGTAGGTGCCCCATCAAAAACACTGGTAACTGTGGTTAAGTTACTTGAAATGCACATTTTAAACATTTTATGGGAGAATTAGTATAATAAATAAATTAAGAAATTGAAGAAAAACTTATAAATTATCTTGTGGAGAATGTTCATTGATCTCTTGTTTGTTTATTTATTTTCATTGTTTGAATGTAGTGGGAGTGATAGAATTATCAAAGTATAATATTTTTTAGTAAGATTTATCGGTTTTGTTTATATCTTTCTTTTCCCTTTCATTGTTTTTTCTATTAACAGGATAAAGTGAAAGGAATTGTTATTCAAAGGTAGTCTGTTATCCTGAATGGGTTTCTTAAGATCTTCCATTATAAGAGTCATATTTTTATTCAGATAAGAGCAAAAATAATCATTATGCTTTATTGTTTAAAATTTGAAAGCTTATTATAATTTCAAAATATTAATATATTTACTGCTTGTGTAATTATTTTAACAGATTTACTAATAAATATTATTAATCTATAAATGGTTTTTATGCTGTTTAACGTTAACTGAAGTTTGTTTTTTTTAATGTTTTTCATTTTTTTATATCTCACAGTTGTGATACTATTTAGAGTATGCATAGATAATACTTAAAGTATGCATAACATATGAAGCTGGAGGTGTAGATCTAATAGGATATCATTAGATTCTTGCAGATTTCCAGCCTAAATTTGCTTATATTCTATTTGAATAGAAGAAGATTATTTCTTTCCTAAATTTCTTTGAGCATTTATCTTATATTGACTTAGCAATCAATCAGTATTGAAACCAGTATTTGTTATTCAATTTTAGCATGGATAATATATGTATGTTCTTTTTCAGCTATATAATTAAATATTTAGTAGCTTGTCAAATCCATATCGTGAGAAGATAAATTTTTAGATTACTTGCTTGTTTAAGCTGAAATAGATTTGATTGGAGAAATGCTAAATAGAATTACAGTGAAAAGTTCAATCATAATTTTAAAACATTTAGTTTTAAAATTTAAGATTTTTTGACCTAAATTATTAACCAACTAGATAATCAGTTAATCAATCAATGTGATAATTTTTGCTAATAGAACAATTTATTGCAAGTTCTTCATAAAACTTAACAGATGTGCAGTGATACATATTTGAGGTATTTTTTTTGCATGCAATCCCTCTAAATCAAATAACAGACGTTTAATGTTTAGCACAATATTTAGAAAATGTTTATATAGTGTAAATGCCATCCGCGTCAGCAATTAGTTTCATTCTGAGCTAATGTAGCTTTTTTGATTTCCAATTTACTTATGATATTTTATTATAACAAAATATTTTAGACATTCCAAAAAAAAGAGTGGATTCTCCATTTTTGACAAGAAAAGAGTGAGTATGTTTAATTTTTTTGAACATGTTAGTTAAATCTGTTAGTTTCTACTATTAGTGAAGCGATTTTAAATTTGTCAAAAATCTTTTACCAATTTAAAGTTTGGCTGGCACATCAGATTTAAATGGGAATTTGCTGAAAATTTTGTTCTTGACTTCCAGATCTCAAAACATGTAGGAACTGGTCAAAAAATCACTGATTGTTTAAAATTAATTGGATTCCAACGATGGAAAATACTTTGTTGTTATTGTGGCACATTAGTTTTTATAAAAATAGTAATGCGCCAAACGCCTCTCAAGTTCAACCTAAAATGAAATTGATTGTTTACTTTTAAAATTTCGCTTAAGAAATACTTGCTTTTAGTGATTGATTTTTTAACCACAGTTAATGTACAGCGGTACAAATCATTCTTTAATTTGAGAGTTTGTGGCTAACTAACTAGTTGCTTTTTCATAGCTCATTATGTGTTTTAAGCAGTGGTATTTCCAAATAGTTACTGACGTCGTAAACCCATTGTGAATAATCTCTCATAGTTTTCACATACTCTAATACAACATTAGTTTGTTTTAGATTAAATTTTTAACATGAAATAAGATTTTGCCAATAAATAAATCAGCTCGTATTTAAAATGATACTGATATTAGCATACTATCATAAAATTTATCATTTAGTCAATCTAGACTAAAATTCACATTTGTTTAGACCAAATAACAACCATCATATTGAAGCAAAAAGGTTTCGAGCTGGTACAACCATGGATACAAATAATGTTGAACATCGTCCACGAGCTGCAACTTCGTTTGACCGCAGGTGAGATATACTGTGTGAAATGTTCATTACAAACTATATATTAAATATCGCATATATATTGTGTGCTGGATACTGTTTTACAATTGTATATTCAACATTGCATATAAGTGGTTTGTTAAACGTTGCGTTCGTTTTGTGTGTTAAATATTAAATTTTGTGTTGATTGTTGCATTGCAATTGTTTCATTAATTTTATGTTATGATTTTGTGGTAAATGTTGCTTTTTATTTGTGCGTTGAATGTTATGGTAAAATTTTTGGCTGAATACTGTAGTGAAATTTTTAAGTGAATTTTGTGGTGAATGTTGCATTTAAATCTTTTTTTTGAATGGTGCTCTTCAAATTTTGTTACATGTTGTGGTTTTTGTGTTTAAATTTTATGTTCCATGTTTAATAGTAGTTTTGTGTAAACATTTCATCGTAGTTGTGCATTCAATTTTGCAATTTTGTGTGTCGGATGTAACTTGAATTTGTAAGCTAGATTTATATTGGACCCGTATGCTAAATGTTGTATTACGTTGATTTAGCTTTAGAATTGCGCAATGAATGTTTTATTGCACAATGTTTTGGTTACAAAATGAGTTGTTGGATGATTTACTGCAATTTTTTTTTTTAATTTGTAAATTTTTTGCAAATGTTTAATTTCGCATTAAATTTGAATTTTTTGCTTGTTATTTTTGTACCAGATGTGTTTAAATTATTTACTGAATCAAAATTATGTGCTGAATTTTTCATTGTAGATTTTTGGGAATATTTGGTATCCTAGCATATCTTAATGTATAAAAATTAGGCCATTAAATTTTTTTGGGTGAGAAATTCACTGAATTATAATTTTAAAATTGAGTACAAATTACCAATCAACCCCTGCAGAAAATAACTCCAAACAAAAAAACGCACTTTTTTTTTGGCTTTGTCTTTGCAGGTTCTTCTCTTGTTATCAAGTAAAGCTTATTATTTTATTTTGTATTAGGGGTTAATATATTTTTGAAAAAGTGTACAGATATTTTCAGTGAAAATATGCAGTTTTAGAATGGCAACCAAAATTGTATTAGATTGGGAGATTTCTAACCCAAGTGATAACTTGATTTTTCTAAAACTGTAGTTACGATTTTTTTTTTTTTTTTTTTTTGTAAAATAACTTTTATAATATTTTTCAAATGAGGTGGAAATCCCTATTTTGCCTAATTAGTTATTTATTTTAAAATATTTTGTTCTGCTGATTTACATCAACTAACAACGGTATTTTTTATATTTCTTCCAAAAAGCCGCAGCTTCTATTCTTTTGAAATTGTGTTTGTTGTTAAAAGATTTATTTTTGTATCATTTGCTTGTAATAATTTTTTCAAAGCCAGAAATTTTTACAAACTAAATTGATGTTGTCAACAGTATTTTAACATGTCAGCAATTAAGTTTGGTTAATTAAGTCAGCAATTTGTTCTATTTTCTGACAGTTATCCATTAGGAGCTCTACATTTACTTTTTACGTAAAATTATTTTTAAGATTTAAGATTGGTTTTTCAAGTGGCAGAGGTCTTTTATTTGTTTTTTCCACTCTAGTAAAACTACTTTTTTATTCAATTTTTTTTTTTTTTTTGCATTAGGAAATTTTGTCTCTTTTCCTGGTTCCTAGTATTAGCTTGTTTAGTTTTTTTAATATAATATTGCTCTAAGTTCTGTTTTTTTAAATTGGCACACTTGGTTTGGGAATTTGTTTAAAACAATTTTTAACTTTTTGCATTATGTCACTAATTGAGTATATCATTATCATGATGGGTTAAATCATACCCTTTCATTAATACGATGGGTTAAATCATACCCTTTCTTGGTTCTCATAATTTAGAAGTTAATTTTCACAGAGGTTACTCAAAATTGTTCACCTGGAGTTGGAGTTTAAAAATTTCAAAAATGAAAATATCAAGAAAACCTTCAGTAGGACAACTCAGTGTGAATTAGTTACATGTTTGTTAATTTATTACGTTTGCAAAGAAAACTTTTTTATTGACCTGAAAATGTGCTTATTGAATTTATGGTAAATGTCAAGATAATGCTTATTTCATCTAGGCGGCCTAGATCAGTGGTTATGTCACCAGAAAATTCGCAAAGGCGTGGTATATATGCTTTAACTAGAAACTTGTTTGTCAAACATTCAGGTAATATTATTTGGTGATTTGAGTTATAGTTGCATGTTATAACTAGGTTAAGGTAAGTTATCTTTTGAGATAAGATGTGATTTGATGTGTAGGTTAATCTATGTAATTAGCTTTTTTACAACCATATGTGCTAATAATTTCATTTTTCTGTACTTGTCCTGTTCCAAATAGTATAGTATTTTGAAGCAGAATTCTTAATGCTTCTAATCATTCCAATCCTATTTTATGCAAATATATCATTTTATTAAACCACTTCTTGATTCTTCCTATTTTATGCTAGTCTGTATATTTTTAGATCATTCAGATGACAATGGATTGGAGGCAAAAGAGTGGGTGGTTTTATTTTTCATATCGCTATAATTTTATCAGTGTATGCATGTCTGTTGACATTTCAGATTCATTATCTATAATTTTTTTTTTTTTTTCAAAATTTCATCTTAATTTTATTGACATTATATTATTTTCGCGATGCCAGTTTTTCTTTTTATCTTTTCACACACATAATGTTAATGATTTTTGCACAAAATAGGTCTACAAGGTTATTAAAATTTCTGAGAACCCATCCATTTCGTAATTTCAAATCTATAAAATCAAATTTTTTTTTTTTGCATCTTACAAATATTTTTATACACAGCTAGTTTGCTGCTATTTAATTAGCCGTGTTAAATATGTTGTTTAAATGCTTCTTAAGTTTTACAATAAAACAAAAGGAATGGGAGCAGGTTGTCTCCCAAAACATTGTCAGAATAAATAAATATTTCACTCATGACATTTTTTAAGTTTTTATTTACCTCTAAAAACAACAGATTTGACAAATCTATTTATATTTCAGGTTACGAATATTATCTCTGAAAAAAAAGTAGCCAATGTTGTTTTAAAAATAAAATATCAAAATAAATGTTTTTGACTTTAAACATGTCTATAATTTTCGATTTAAAAATTTTTAAAACTAACATGTTTGCCTACTTGAGTTTTGCTCCAATGAACTTTGTTGCTTTACTTTTGAGAACATAAAGAGAAGCATTTACTAAAGTTTGTTGAATAAATGTGATATGTCCATACTTTAGATTAAAAAAAAAATTTAATTAACTAGATTAAGAAATAAATTCTATTATAGAAGTATTTAGATTTTGAACTCAGAGAAAATTCTAAATATTAACTATTTCAATTTAAAATCAAATTCAAATTCAAATTAAAAGTAAGACTCAATCTTGTGTTAAATCTGCGTTGTGATTTTAGCATATTATAAATTAAACTAATTGGGATTTTCAAAAAATTTGCCAATAACAGTTTAAAAGGCTTCACCCCTTGCATAGATAAATTTCAAAATAGAATTTTAGTGTTACATTCTCTGAATACCTGAAAATTTTTGGAATACGGCATTTTTAAAATTTGTGGAATTAATATTTCTGTAAATTAAGTTGAATAAATTTTAATTATATTGAATATTTTAAACTAAAAAAGGGAGTTGTTGATTATTTATTACTAATAAATACGAAAAAGAAACCAGAATTTAATAATAGTAATTTAATATAAATAGTACTCAATAAATAATAAATTCCAGTGTAAACTTATATATTATAACTATAGGGTATATTGGCCTTTAAACTTCACAAATATAGTGCTACCGTTGAAACTCATATTACTACATACATGGAGAATGTCATCGAAGACACAGAAAAAAGCGTAAAAAATTTAGAAAAATTTTATGCTTAGTTTCATATTCTTTACGTAAATCTTTTTTAATTCTCATAGCTGTGCTTCGCAGAAATTTTGATACTGATCAGATTCATGCCAAATTTATAGGCCTTCAAAAATAGGTTTAAATGTATTTAAACCTATTTTTAATTTTATTTTACATGGATATTATATTAAATAATATTTTATATGTAAAATTCATTTCTTTATTTCTTCCAACCATACCTTTCAATTAATTTTTCCTTTTTAATAAAGGTCCTATATATTTTTTAGTTTATAAAAGTCTTACTGTCGTATAAATGTCTCCAAAGAATTTTTTTAAGAGATTATTTATGTTTTTTTTTTTCTCTTAAAGAATAATTTGGTAAAAAACCTTTAAGTTTGCTTTAAATTTTTCTCATGTTCCAATCTTTCTGAATCTCAATTTTTGTCTTCATCATAATTCAATATTTTCTCTCAATATCATTCTTCTAGATATCGTTTCTTCTAGAAGTAGTGAAGAAAAGCTCAGGTTTTCACAATCTTCAAGAGCTTCCGCAGTGGACGTAAGTCAGCGAAGGGATCCAAAGATCTCAGTTTGCTAGAATTATTCTTGATAATCTAAGATACCATATTTCTTCCATCTACTTGTAATAATGTCCATAACTTCTGGACTAGATATGTGGTTTAATAAAATTGTTTAAAAACAAATTGTGTCTATTTGTTGACCAAGCATGAGCGGACATCCTTGCAACTTACTCATTAGCATCTTGGATAATGGCTTCTTATGGCTTGCAGTTAGCTAAGCTTGTACTAAAAATTGCATCAGGATAACTTCACAATAAGAAAAAATCAACATTTGACACATTGAAAGAAAATTAGGTATTTGTTGCAGTTGGTTTTCAAAAGCATCCCTTAGGATAGTGATATAGTGAACACTGCGGTAATGTTTGGAGGTTATTTGGCTTGCATAAAAATGAAGATGCTTCCCTTAAATGGGCTACCATTTTCATGTTGTGGAGTGACGCATTACTGTCACTCTCTATTGTATCTACACGCTCTTGCCAAAAACCTTTGTAATCTTTAAATGCTAGCAAGAAGACATATTCTACTATGAAGCCTGACTAAGACATAATGTTTAACAATTTGCTTTGCAACAGTTTTCATTTACATCAGTGTCAAACTTGAGAGTTTTGTCTATTTCTATAACAAGTAACTTTACATTTTGTAAAGATTTAAACATTGGTTACCTAGTTAAACTTGTTTTATAAATTTGGAAATTAAGGGTGGGCTGGAAACTTCGGTCTATTAATATTCTTCTTTGGGTAGTTGAGCGTTTTCATTCTTTTTTTATAACTTGTGTTTCAACACCTTTCAGATATGTCCTATTAAACTTTGATTATTTGACTCAAAGTTTGTTTTCAGTAAGATAAAAATTTGAATGAAAAGTCATAAATTTTCCAATTGAACACATAATATTTTATTAATTTGGTGTGTGATTTCACAAAAAAAAAAAAAAAGAAAAACTTAATTTATCATAAAGTTTTACATATTACCAAAAAATTTCCTTAAGATACCAGGAAGCTGCTTCCCAGAAAAATATTTAGAGTTTTCAGTGCAGATTTAATGTTTACGAAGTTTTCATTTATATAAAATGAACTAAACGCGTACAGAAGCTAAAAGATATATAACTGAATCCATGTAGAAAACATCCCTTGCTAAGTTTTTTTTGCAGGTATTTGTTTTTGAGAATTTTGTATTTAAAAATATTTCTCGGGTATTAGCTTTAGCGAAATCAAAACGAAAAATTGTGAAATATGTGAAAATGTATTAGTATACATAAGGCAGAACCAGCCCCAGTTATGAGCTTTTTGTAAGCTCTATTTTACACTTTTGTAAATTTCTTAGGAAGTTGCTGTAGAGTTATAGAGCACGCTATTTGTTTCAAATTTGCATTTATTCTTATCACCTTGAAACTGCCTTAGTTACTGATTTTTTATGAATAAAACTCAATTTTGTTTAGTTCTCAAGAGTAATATTTGAAGCCCTTAAATCTATTTTATGAAATAAATGTACTGTTTAACCCATGTTTGCACCTACATTAACTTCTTGTTGGCCAGTTCTAATTTTGTGTTAAGTGATGAATCTACATTCATGTAAAGGGAATCACTTAAGCTTTGGCTTGTTCTAATTAGGGTTGAGAAGCTAAAAATTGCTTGATTCATAAATTAATTATTCTAAAGGAATGTTACAGCATAATACTGAATAAATATTTTATTATTAAAATCATTCGAAACTTTAAATTTATATTTTACGCAATGAAGTCTCTCAATTAAGAATAAATGTCCTTCAAATATTTTTTAATTAGTTTTTTAAATAATTGAAATAAATTTCGTAGATCTGTAACAAATAATAGATTTATGTTACGAACTTTTATTCCTTAAATAAAATTATATATAAAATTTTTTTACGGTTTTTCGAAATTAGCTTAATTTGGATATTGGGTATTTCACACATAGCTACTTTTTTAGTGCCTTTTTTTCAAAGTTAACTATCAAAATATTTTTGGCCTCCTGTCTACAAATGAGTATAAGCACATATTGTTATTAAATTATAAGCATCCTATATTCTACGTATTATAACGATTGTAGCTGAGTGATTAGAGCACTGGCTTTTAAACCAGAGTTTGGGGATTTGATTCCTCTTCTTCTTTTACAGATTTACGTCCATATTCCATGCATGGGTTAGGCGGAAACCATATCAGTTCAGCATGATTTTAACGGATCGGATGCCTTTCCTGTCATCCACCCTTTTTTACAGATCAAGGAACTAGGTGTTTTTATCGTGGTACCTTAACTAGGAATGTTGCCAACCAAGGCTGAAGACCCCTGCCATGAGCCATGAGACATGTTTATCCCCTGGCCATGAGACATGTTTATCCCCCGTCAGATGTCAACCCAGAGATTTCAAGACCATGGGGGCCTCCGTGAGACAATCAAACTGATTTTTATTTATCTATTTGATAGTTTATTATTGTTTCTAGAGTTGTTTACTTTTTTCTTTTTTGTAGCAATGTGAAGCGATCATGGTTTTTAGGATCATTATTTCATGTCGACTCTGGAGATATGGAGGTAATGTTTGTATTTAACTGAACTAGGTCTTTCCTGAGTTATGCCCCTTGAGTTATAAAAAAATCTGAGTTATCCCGTAGGGCATAACTCAAATTTTTTATTCCATTTATTTCTAATCACCCCTAGGGTCGTATTCCGTTTATTTCTTCCTGATCACGCCTAGGGTCATATTCCGTTTATTTCTTCCTAATCACGCCTAGGGTCGTATTCCGTTTATTTCTTCCTAATCACGCCTAGGGTCGTATTCCGTTTATTTATTTCTAATCACGCCTAGGGTCGTATTCCGTTTATTTCTTCCTAATCACGCCTAGGGTCGTATTCCGTTTATTTTATTATTAGTCTATCATAATGTTGTTTTCTATTTCATTTATTTTTATTATCGTGGCTTCCAAGAAACCGTGAAGAAGAGAAGATTGGAAACAATTATGTTTTATTGTTTTGATTGATCAATGAAAGCTATTATTATTCTTTTGAAAAATTAGATTTTCCCTTCATTTGTGTAAGTTGAATAAAAGTACCTTAATTCCCTTAATTTTCGCGCCCCTTATATTTTCGCTCCCTCAAATTTTCGCTCCCCAAATTTTCGCGCACC
>JAUZNK010036303.1:0-34727 GCA_035046665.1 Euphysa ruthae
TATATATATATACATACATATCAAGTATATCCATCGCAAGTTAACCTTTAAGTTTAAATCATAAATCAAGATTTTATTTTCATAGTGTCAATACTATTTATCTTTCATTTTTTTTTTTTTCAGATAATAGGGTAATAAAATTCTAAATTCTCTATTTTCAAATTTTCAAAGAGGGTATCATCCAATTTTAATTTAATAGGAGTCGTAAAAAAATAGAGGCAGGAAAGAGCATGAAAAGAAACAATTAATCTGTAAATAAACTAAACTAAACTAAAGAAGAGCTGTTTTTATTGTAATGATATGGCATTCAGTTAGCTTCTTGTGATATTGTATTTTTTCGGCAGTATATTGTGTAAAATATTGAGTATTTATTCTACCAATGCTACAAAGTAGTCCAAATTGTAAGAAGTTTAAAATTTCAACATTAATTTCAAAAGTATTGCATGTGAAATGTCAAAAGTGTGGCATCTGAAATGTCTATTTGATCAATTTTTCTCGTCTGCTGTATTCAGCCACAGCATAGACACTACATTGACTTAGAATTGATCGATAGGTAGGAACATCCTTTCAAAACGCATTTTAAGATTCAATTTGAGTAATACTGCTGATTCATAAGGCTTCACTCAATCAAGGTTTGTCAAAAATCTCAATGCCAAATCGACTTTTTCAACTTTGTTTTTTTTTTTTTTTTTGTAATAAATTGGAATATCAGGTTCATTAATCAAAATTTCTGAACAATCTTTCTCTTTGAAAAATCTCAACCTCAAAATCACATTCACTTAAGCCTCAAAAAATAATAAATAAATAATAAATAATAAACATAACTTATTTAAGCTTAAAATTAAGGAAAAGTTTCTTGGCTCACTGGATAAAATTCTTGGCTCACTGGATAAAATTCGAAAACCTAATATTTATAGACTAAAATTTACCTTTTTTCATTTTGGCACGTGCTAAAAATTAAACTTCTGGCGGATTTTACCAAATCTGATAAAATCTTCCTATCATTTTCTTTTTTTCTTTTTCTAAGATCTAAGTTTTTCTTTAATTAAAATTCAGAAGGAATTCCTTTTTCATCATTTTTTTATACATTTGATGTTTTATAAAGCGATCAGGATGGAAATATTGTTTTGATAAGTATTTGTTGCGCCTATCCTTGCGTTTTTGTATTTGTTGCGTTTGATAGCATATAATCATGGCAGAATAAAAACTAGCCAACCAGATTACAGCCTTAAATTTTTTCTTGCCATGCAAACTGAAATGGTTTTACTACTTAACCTTAAACTCTAGCTAGTCCTAAATCCATTCGTAGATTCTATTCAGAAATAAACCAACCCTTCCCCTACCCTTCAAAAATCCAGCTTAACCCTAAACTCTTTTCCGCAACAAGCTTGACCATAAACCTCTTCCGCAATACAACTAGTTTAATCAAAAATCTTCTCCCTTAACGCAACAAGCCTAACCCTAAATCCTCACAAAGAATACAACAATGCAATGCAACAAGCCTAACCCTCGATTGTGTCTCGGAATACAACAATGCAATGCAACAAGCCTAACCCTCGATCCTCTCTCGGAATACAACAATGCAATGCAACAAGCCTAGTCTTCGATCCTCTCTCGGAATACAACAATGCAATGCAACAAGCCTAACCGTCGATCGTCTCTCGGAATACAACAATGCAATGCAACAAGCCTAATCCTAAATCCTCGCTCGGAATACAATAATACAATGCAACAAGCCTAACCCTCGATCCTCTTTTGGAACACAACAATGCAATGCAACAAGCCTAACCCTAAATCCTCTCTCGGAATACAACAATGTAATGCAACAAAGCCTAGCCCTAAATCTTTTCCCGCGCAATACAACAAAAATGCCAAACCAGGTTAACGTTCATATTTTCTATGTTCTAATAATGTAGTAAAATTCAGTGATTGATCTGAGTAGTTAATTTATTTATACAATTATTTTCCTAGTTTACATTAAATTTATTGTATTATTGGGAAATTTGGAGTAATTCTAGATAATTTTTCTTGAAATAAAATGTAATTTTCCAATTACTGTAAATATCTGTGGGAGTGAATAGATATTTAGTTTTAAAGGAATTATTGTCATATTGTCATATAAGTCTTCAAGGATAAAAAGTCTTTTTTTATCCTTATGAATGACGTGCAATTTTTGAGTCAAAAATTCAAAAAATTTTTAAATAAAAGTCTGTAAATTATTATAGGTTAAAGCCTTGGTACGAGGGGGACGAATCTGGAATAATTGCTGCTATTATGATTGGAAATAGGGTAACGGAAGATTTTTCAAGGACAGTGTACATGAAAAATTCTCGAGTGTCTCTGCATACTCAGCCAACCAAACACCTATTACTGAGGCATTACACACCTTGGTGAGTCTTTCGCCGAGAAAAAAGTGACTCATTAATTTCAACAGCTATACCAGGGCCTCCAACTTTCACAGGGTTTGTCTGCAGATCAACAGCACATACTTTACGAAGGAAACTGCTCCAATCAACACCAGCAGAGGTATGGCCAATATCTAAATGGTGCTTGCAGTAATCCATACTTGCTAATTCTTTCGACCAAGCATACAGAAATAGAACTAATTTCTTGTACGACAATTTTGAACATTCCAGCCATGTGCCCTTCCATAAGCCCATTTCTCTTCGATATCCACGAGCACTGCATCGCCACCTGTCTCCTTTGTCACAAAGGCTCAATGTCATCGGTCAAACAATTGATGCAATTTTGCGGATTGTGCAGAAATCCTTTTTGCTGCTAGAAAAGGACGCTCGAAGGTTTAGCTTTAGAGATTTGTGATAACTTTCACTTCACTTTGATGTTTTCAACCAACTAAAACATGCTTTCTACCTTTTGTTCTAAGCTATTTCTTAGATTATTATTCTTAGTGAAAATATTACGTTCTTATCATGTATTTCTTTGAAATACTATCTTATCAATGATTTCTATGAACACCATGCAAACATGTGTAAAATTTTCAAGAATTACATGTAAACATGTGTAAAATTTTCAAGAACTACATGTAAACATGTGTAAAATTTCTGGACAATTGTCCCCAGATATTTTCTCCCTAGGATAATTGCCCCCTAGGGTAATTAGCCACTCAAATAATTTCACCCAGGATAATCCTCTCCTTGGATAATTAATTGCCCACAGAGTAATTCACTCCCAATAAATAATTAGTGAAAAAATAAATAAATTTATACAATTTTTAAATAGAATAAAGCTATTTATGGTAAAAATAGACCAACCAATTAAAACAAAATGTTATCGTGTTTTTAAATTGACATTTTTAAAGGATTTATTCAGAAAAAAAGAATCCTTATCTTGTAACCAAAAAAAAATCTTATGTTTTTCATTTATCTTCAGATCTAAAAACTTAAATTGTAACCAATAGCACGCAAGTAATCTTCTATTTGCCGTCTTGGATAGTCATCAAAGATTCAGATTGTTTCGGATTGTTACAATCAATATAACGCCTTCTTGAAGTGGAGGTACATTTCCTTCTTGATTTTGCAGAATTCTCACACGAACAATGCTTTCTTCTTTTTCAAAACCTCTAACAAAAAGTAAGGTGGCAAGGTGATACATTGGCTTGAAAATCATTGCGCCGCCACCCTTCAATGCTTTCGCAAGTTGATGAATTGTTGTAAATTCACTGCTGATACAGGTGTAATGTAAAAAAATGCATCTTCCAGGACCTGTTGGGAAGCGTCCTGTCTGGGCTTTTCGCTTAATACCTGTGCGCACTTTTGTTAGCTCGCATTTAGTTTTTGAGGGTGCGTGGGTGTGATTATTTACCTCGGCAATAAATTCATTGAATATTGAAACTTTGAAATTTGCTTTACAATTTCTCTTTCATCGTTCAACGCGCCTTGTTACGTATATAATAATAAATACTGTATTGAATATCTACTGTAAACATTTGTGCATAGTGCGGTTAATTTTAAATGATTATAAAAAATACATTTTTTTTTTTAATTTTTTAAGGAAAAAATATTTATCCTGTAACGATACAGGAACCTTTATAAAATCAGCTAAATTGGGGAATTAATAGTTTTTGTAAAAAAAAACTTCTTTTAAAGTTCATTGCACCCATTCTCCTTTAAGAATGGTATTCTTGTACTTTTTAATTAAACCTTAAAAAAAGGTGATTATTTTTCTCAATTACAGAAGGGCTAAGTGTAATCCTTGCTTTATATCAATGTCTGAAAATGCAATTCTAAAATGTAAGGAAAAGTTCTAATCTTACTTGAGCATTACAGCAATCAAAAATCCGTATACACATTTTCATATAAAAAGAAAAGCACAGATAAAATATTTAAAGATATAACAAAACAATATAGCAATATAGGTAAGCGTCTTTCCAGCGGAACTACATCATAGTTACCTGTTATAACATTATCAATAACATAGAAGTTGAGAAGTCTAATCATTATTCACTACATCGAGAACTCAGAGTTGTTTTATAACAGTGTGCGAAAAGTAAAATGTGAACAAAATGGAGTTTGTCGATAGTGAAAGAAGAAATTCGAAGATCAAAAGCACTTGGAAAATGATGTAAGTTCGTATGAATACGAATTACGTAGAGACGGCCAAGGTAAAACAAAGATCAATGTTGACCTCGCTGATGAAATCATTGGTGTGGTCGACAAGCATACACATCCGCCATCTTGGGTCAAAGCCGTAGTAACAAGGGCCAACTTCTATAATATTTTCAATATCTGATACACTCTTATTACCGTTATTTTTGATAAAGGGTGGCAAAATTACATAGAAGGCAAGTAACTATCCATAGTTGAACCATAAAACCGTAAAGGTGTTTCTGGACTTAATTGGCGAAAAACCTTTATTCTCCGAATGAAATTATTTCACCTTCAGGTGAAGAATATAGAAAAAATATCCATGTGATTAAATACCGCAATGTTGTAGATTTCGAGATTTTAATAATTTTCTGGTAGCAACTTTGCGGGGGGAGAGGGGCATTTTCTCGAAGGGCAGTTTTCTGGGGGATTTCCAAGGGGCAATTTCCCGGGGGCGTTTTTCTCGGGTGTCAGTTATCAGGGAGAAATTTTTTTGGAGGCAATTTTTTTGTTATGTGTTTTACTTAGGTTTTTAATTGTTTATATACGCACAAAAACAATATAGACATATAAGAACAAACGAATGTTTTATTTAGTTATTATCATGAGCACGTTGTTTTTCTATGAAGTCTAGATTTAACCTATTTTTCATTCATTTTTCGACATGGCTCTTAGTAAATACTATGAGTTCTTACATCTTGGTAAGAACACACAGCATAAAGTTGCTGACAAAATCGTGTTGAAGAAGTGAGTAATTCGCAGAAAATTGACTTGAGGAACATTTTAGAGCACATTCTTCGAATACGAGGCCTCAATGTTGAATATGTTCGTCGATATAAAGACCAAAAATCATATTCTCACTTTGATAGTGGTTTTGTTGGAACCATATACACCTACGAGCCAAAATTTCGATTAAAATAGTGTCATATTAAAGTTTGTGCATGGCAGGAACAAGTCAGTCGTGCAATCATCTTATTGGTACGTTATATAAAGTAGATTTTGCAAGCAGCACTACATATATTGATCCTTCATGTACTTCTAAACCTTGTATCTGGAATAGGGCAAAGAAAAAAGATGTTCGTACTCAAAATATTGTAGATATAGTTATGAGGAAAAAAGTACGCTCAATCATTACCGATCTATCATTGTCATCTAAACGTAAAGAAGAGAGATCATCAAAACTATGGTTATTTGATCCAAGGTTAGCACCAAAAAAATATCAAACGAATTTGGTAAGTTTTTTTTATGCAAATCTTCGCAGAGTTATTCCCAACACAGTTGGATCAAGTGATTAATAAATAAAGTTACTCCCAATTTCGGAAAAAAAATGAATATCTGAAACACGTGGGCAATGATTTATACGAAAGTTGAAAGCGTTTCAAAGCTTCAAGGTTTAATCAAACCGAGTGTGGTTTATATGTCAATTCTAAGAAAACTTATATTGCTGCGTCTCCAGACGGTGTTTTATTGTGCGATTGTCAAAGGCATTCAGCTATTGAAATAAAATGTCTTTTTTGATTGAAAGAAAACATGGTTACTGCAAAAGAGTTCGATTTTCTTACAACTGAAAATGGCTCAGTTGTAATGAAAAAAAAAACATAAATATTACGCTACAAGTAATTATTCAAAAAGCTTTAACAAAGTGAAACAGTGCATACTTTGTAGTTTGGACATTTAAAGACTTTTTAATTACAAATGTTGATTTCGACAAGGGACACTTCGAGGAATTGGAGCGTAATTTAGGTACATTTTTAAAAAATATTATGTGCAGAATGAATTTTTAACTTACATTGTTTCGTTGCTAAGTTTGTACAAATTTCGAAAAATTTGTTGTCCCATACCTCACTCCCTTTCCCTCTGTATACACTTGATATCCAGGTTATAGCACCTTTTGGATTAGTAAAGATCAAAAATTTGATCATATCATGATGTTTGTATTCGCTCCATAACTGTCACTGTAACTCTAAGCTGCTAGGGGTCTCCGTAAATACTTCAGTGCAGTCAATAATTGTTCTAGTCTTGGGATACAATCGTTTACGACAATCTGGCAGCTCTCTTCTCTCTTGTTATTTTTGAAGGCCATATGATTATCACTCCTAACTCTTTTGACAGCAACTTCACATACGCTATAAATATTTGTGACCCTCTGTTGCCAGGTACACTAAAACGGTTAGCAAAATCTTGTTGTATAGTTCTAGCCGTATTATCATTTGAACCAAATTAAATTCTGTTTCCAGTGATAAATTTCAGGAAGGATCAAATTTAGACAGTGAAAAATCTATATCTGCATAGTTGCGAGACATTAAATCACACAGTTTGGTAGAATAACTTTCTGATTTTGAAAATGATTTGTGACCATACCAGTAATCCAACGTGCTTGGTTTTATTTTAATATGTTCGAAAAACACTTTGAATACATCAAAATTAGATAGCCTGTAAAAAAACGGACATCACGATCTATGGTCAATTGGCCAAAAAGTAAAGACAGTATAGAGACTTCTGCCAGTATCGCTTCACTAATATCAATATTTTACTTGTTTGTGACAATTGGAGTGCATTGAATTGGGTGTTATCTTTTCTTTGGGTTGAGTTTAGTTGTTGGCTTGGTGTATGAAAAAGTGCTGGATTCGGGTTTTTATTTGTGGGGCAACCGTCTCAGAAATGGTTAGAAAATGCAAAAGTCCAGTGTCCAGGGTTGAAATCAACAGGTCTTTTTCCTCTTAGACTTATACAATTCCTTTTTTTTTACTCTGATCTTGAGTAAATCTCTGCCATTTTAATCCGGATACCTTGCTTCGTTTTACAAGTTTATTGGGGTAGCGTTTATAGTTGTACAGAACCCCATGCAGCATCGATTATTTTTACCCATTATATCTATAAAATAATATGCAATAACTCATATATGAATATAAAAAGGATACATACCACTAACAACAACTCAAATTACGTTAGTATATAGTCTGTTAAACCTGTGTACCAGAGAAACTTTTCGCATGTTTACGTGTATTATTCTGCATGATTTATAATTTATCATGCTCAGAACTAAAATCACAAGTTATAAAAACTATATTAAAAAAAAAAACTGCAGGTTGTTGTAATATTGATTCGAAAAAATAAAAAGCGCTAATGTAAAAATATCTATTTGGCTAAATTTATTATTTATCATTTTTGCCCCACTTTCAAGATAGCGGGGTGAACTGTATTAAAAACTGATAAAATAATCAGTTTTCTCCTACCACCTGTTATAATAACCTGGAACTTTCTGGATTTACAAATACAGTCTTTTTGTTGAACCATGTTTCTGTATGACAGCCATTCAGATTAAGTTTGATTACTATTAGCCTTATTCACATAAACAAGACTGATGTACAGATGATAGGTACTTTTATCTGTATACTGTATCTTACCAACCCGAATCGCTTAAATCTAATTGCTTCTTATTTGAGCGAGATAATTTTCTATTGGATGTTGTTAAAAAATTTGTGCTGCAAAACTTAGTAACAGCAGATTTTTTGTGGGAACCATAACGAAAAAAAGGACGGTGAAAACTTTACTAAATTTACTTGGAACGGAGCTAATATTTGAAAAAATTCAGAATATTTATCAAGAACTATTTCTAAAAACTATTGAGTTTATGGACAGCATTGATTTTACTGTTTTTTACTTCCCTTTGAAACATTTATAACTGATTTGTTTTTACTAATGTAAGTAAGTTTTAATTAAAAAAATGTTCTGTATGATTATATTTATATTATTACACTTTATTTTATAAATATTTCACGATATCACAAAAAGTTTTCCTTACTAAAGAAAGCGTGTTTACCCGGGAGCAATTATCCAGAGGGCATTTTTCCGGACACTGTTCTAAATCGATAATATTTTAATAATGCTAATAACAAATAATAACCATAATAATTGAAAATAGAAAATAAAAATTCGGTTTAAGATAAATCAGATATGTTTTAATTAAAAGTATGTTTATATTTATATTTATTTATCATGAAATGTTTTACGATTTAGTTCGTTTTTCTAAAAGAAAACCAAAGTGCACATACATGTATAACCATAACCACAGTAAAAATCTTTTCCCTCTAGACATTAAACTCTGTTTTAAAATAAATTTTTGAGTGAATTAAAAATTTTATTCTCATTATAAAGATTTGTTTGTGGACTCTCACCGTCCCTAGTTTCAAAATATCATGTTTTTTGCTTTCACATAATTGATAGGATAAGACTTAATGTGGGAAAAATTAAGAAATGTATATCATCTTTATCATTTTAGCTTCACAGAGTCAATATTTGGTCTGTTGAATTAAACCAAAAAGCTTTAAACTGAAAAGTAAAGTTTAATTTGAAGCGTACCTCGCTAGTAAAAAAGTTAGATTTTTTTATTTTGTTTCAAGATGCAAGCCAAAAACTTTCATGATGGTTTCTTTCAGTTGGTTAATATTTAGACTACGCTTAAATGAAGATTTTAACTGCTGTGCAGCTTTGCAATATGCATGCAATATACAGCAACAGGGGGCCTAAGTTTTCATAATGCGGAGTGGGAGATCCGAAGTGGGATGTCCGGAGGGCCTTTTGGCAACCTTAGGTGGTGTTTCCTCGACTCTGGTGTGAGATCAAGCATGTAAGACTTGACTCGCCTCCCATTTGATTTTTGTAAGTTCTCTTTGGCACGCACGCAGCTCCGAGACCCTGGTTGTTTACCTTACTACTAAATTTGTCGACATATATCAAAAAGTTTTAGCTGTTAACAAGTGCTAATATGTGAAAGCGCGTTGGTTTAAGTCACCAGTCACTTCGGTGACACGAGATCGAACCTCTCCACTGTCGCTTTTTTAAAATTTTATTACAAATTGAAAATGCGTCACAAATAATTTCAAATCAGTAATCCAAAATCCAACACAATGAATCAGTCAATTTTGCGCGCCACAATGTTTCAACATATCTAATAATCTTATATATAAATACAAATTCGATTACAATGGTATGTTGTGTTGTAGAGGCTGTATAGTTTGCCCAAGGTGAAAAAATTATGAAGGAGTCGTCTCGCCCCGGTTTGCATCACACTGTATCTGTCGGTTACGTCTTTCGGTAAAAAATATTATTATCAGGTGAACGGCATCACCTTTCGAATAAATGGAGAATTTGAATGTGTATTAGTCTGAGATATTTGTTGGTGTTGGTGGTTGGCGCGTAAACCCCCTAGTGCAAGGGTAGAGCTCAGAGTCGGTAAGTTTAACTTTCCGAGGTGGAGTGCGGTAGCACTTTGTTTGCCAACAGTAAAAACTCTCTTGTGAAAAAAACATCAAAAAGTTAAACAATACGTTTGTTTCTATGAAAATAAAAATAACAGTATGACTAAACAAACTCGAAAATTAATCTGCTATGCAAGGAATGTATTTCAGTTTTTTTAAGTTTTAAGCTGTAAGCACGATTGGCATGTAATTGACGTCAAACCATTTTTGGTGGTTGCTACTTCCTCTTTAAGCTTGCCCGTGATCATGGTTTGTTATGGCTTGTGGTTTATGAGAATAAACCATATGGCTTATAAAAATTGTTTTTTAATTTTATATTTTTTGGGAAAAAGTATTTTTTTTTCCTCCCAGCCACATGAGCTGTGGAGGCGAGCAGAGGGATGTCTGGGGAAAAAAAAGAGGAACAACACTCAATGAACGCAAACCCAAACTGGTGGAGAGATATTAAACTCTAAATTATTTTCCACCACCGAATATTTTTATGAAAGAATGGTGGGCTTCGTTGTATTTTTTTTTTATCAATTCCTCATTTGTGGTCTCGTGTAGCTCCACACTTTTTCTTTGCATTCTAGTTCGTATTTCCTCCTTCATAGCGTGGTACGTCTTGATTTATGATTCCATCTTAAAGTACCCTGCTGACAAGGTCTGGTATTGAATTGTGGAAAAGAAAGCGAATCTGGTCGTGTTTTTAAGCTTTCAACCTTACCCCAGCAAATGGCAATCTTCATGCCAGCACACACTACTCCGCATCCAGCAACCACACCCATGATCATATGAATCTTTGGTGCTGCGATCACAGTTGTTAAGTGGCACGTTCCAACGCCAACCAAGATAACACTTGTCATAGTACCCCCGAAATCAACGCCGTTGATAACTTCTCAAGTACAATTTTTTACAAGGCATTCAGTGTCAATCGGTAGTCTGTCCCATTCTTGGGAAAGGTATGGGTTTTGTCTAAAGTAGGGTATATTTGTTGTGTGCACCGGTCTGCTTTCAATATGTCGATCATACAGAGACCAATTCTTTAATATGACCATTCGGCAACATAAGTACTACTTCACCGGTCTTGATACATTGGTGTGGCTATTTCGGTCTCTCATCTCAAAACTCAGAACCAGTTTGCTTTGAATTTTTATTTGCCATGAACTATTTTTTGAGAAAGTAGTAGGGAAAAACATAGGGAACTTATGCCAAAATTTAGGTTGCGTTAAAATGCAGGATACGGTATTTCTCCTGCAAGTCTTTTAAGATTGCTTTGTCGTAACCATGAGCCGCCACATACCAGAGAACTTTCATTGGAGAAAGCGATATACCGTGATCTTATTTTGAGAAAGTCCTCCATTAGGGGCAAAAGTTATGTTTTTCTCTTCCGGTTCCCCACCAGTGGCAGCTAACATTCGCTCACCGGGTTCTCTTTTTTGACGAGAAGATCCATGTTCGTTGGGTTCTCCATTTTCCCGAAAATTGTAAGTGGGAAAATTAAAGCCAGAAGGGCCACAAAGTCCGCACTCTCCCTTAAGACCTGAAGGATCAGCCGGTTCACGCTCTACTGGACCACCAAGAAGGCCTCTGTGTCAAGTTGGTCCTGTTGGCTCTATTGCTTTTAACTTGGCTGCTTTTGGTTATAAGAGGTTTATAGCAAACCTAGATCCACATAATTTTCGTGGGGTAGGTCCACGAACAGGGGTCTATATTGTTTGCTGTTCAAGTTATTATAGACCTCCATAAAAGATCCAGTAACACCATGGTAATTCAAAAGCCTAGGTTTTAGACGGCTATTTTGTCTGCTGGAAACCAAAAGGGACACATGTAGTACAGCTTTTTCGATGTCATCGATGATGACAATGTTTTTCTTTGTCAGATCTAGCTCAATTGGCTCTTCGGGAATAGCAGCGTAAGTCGCAACCGGGAAGCCTTAGGCTTTAATCACGGAGGCGAATCTGTAAATATGCTTGCTCGTCCAACCTTTAAGCAAAAATGTACAGCGCTTCGTATGGCGTTTCATTAAAAGGTCCCGGATGAACTATTTTTTATCACTCATTATCGGCCGGCAAATTAAATTTCTCGACGGATGTGTTTGTAAGAAGGTATCTGATATCTGGAACTCCATTTGAATGTTATGTTTATGTGAATTTATATATACGTTTACATAGTGGGTTCATTATAAGTTACGTGTTCTCACGACCGAGAATCTCGCAACATTGGTGGAAGCAGTGGTGAACAAAATTGCCAAATCACAATCAAAAATTCGATCAAATATATAAGATATAAGATATCAGGAAAAAGCAGGATGAAGCAATACTTGGTCACGAATTTTCCCAAGAAAATCAAAAAAGGGTGAAAAATGGGATTGAGTATCAGGTTCCCCTAAAGGTGCAATTGACTACACTAGGTGGAGGCGATTCTATCAGCCTATTGCAGATGCTCAAGCTTAAATGCAAGCAATTAGCAATGATCTAATACGGCAGGTCTTAGGCTTGTCACCATCTACTCTTGAAATGGAAAGACTCATGGATAATTGTCTTAAGTTACAGTGTAGCGATGGTAGGTCTAACTGGTGCGGTATAATTAAAATTGATATTTACCCCCATGCAAGGCAGCAGTTTTGCAATGGTTCTATCCGTTATCTCATTTAGGGCTCTTGCTGCTTTAATGGGCATGTTCCTCCTGGACTTGCAGAACTCAGTGACTTCGGTAGCAGTGGTTAGCATAGTCAAAATGCCAAGAGAGCATTCGATCATGGTTATGGAAAAACGGGTATAATTGGGAGACAGATATCAATTCCTAGAACACCATGAGATGAAGAAGAACCAGTTGGTGCGCTGGTTCAAAATTTTGGTAAGAACTGGACTAGTGATGACGAAAAACAGCAACAACAGGAAAGTGGTATTGAGCTACTTAATCAATCGATGGACATCGTTGAACCAAGAGGTCAAGACGAGGCGTGGAAACGCTTTATACCAAGCGAAGCAGCTGAAAGTTGAAACAAACAGAGAACTATCGCTTCTCTTAGAGACGAGGCCTTACTAAGGTAATCAAAAATGGCACCGACCTTTATCACTCTACCAAAATTCGTTCGGTTTTACCAGAGCAACAGAGCACTGGAAATTATACCGTCAAGCATACTGTGAGCCTCTCATTTCCAGGAAATTGTGAGGCATTTCTAATATGCGATACAATCATAACCATATTATATGAGACTTTTATCATACTTTAGCACAAATTCACCTTTGGCGCCGCATGATGTAAAAGTGATTTTCTTGACTGAACTCGCGAAATTTATGACAATCCCAAATGAGTAGGAATTGTCATCTTCATCCCTTTTATGTAGCAGAGAAAAATTCTAATTTAATAGTAATGTTCTAAGTGTATAAGTCTATTAACCAAATGGTAAACTTGAAGTTGAGTGCACCAAGGGCTGCGTACCCGTATTTTTATCTGCTTGTGTATTATTAAAGTGTCCTAATGGCATATAACTATCATAATATTGTGACCATGATAAACTATCCCATAAACCTGGCATAGCGTCACAGAGAAAAACAGATTTTTGGTTTATTCCAGAAAAAAAGGCTGCCTAACCCCCTGGGAACTACGGCTCTGTTTCTACTAGCTTAGACGCAATTAATAAACTCCTTGAAAACACAGACCTCAACGTCTCGCTGAATACAGTTACGATAAGAGTATCCATCGCAATAACTATCGATAACGCTCTTTCAGAGACTTTACTTGAGTTTCTGGGTTTCCCAGAAAGTACAAAACTCAAGGCTGGAACCCATATTTGTTCCATCCATTTGGACATCACGGGAGGCATAAACAATCTTCACGTCATATCGGTATTATCAAGAATACGATCGATAGGAGCTACCAGGTCTCGCTTCTGGTAAAAATTCCAGTTAACGATATCGTTCCTGGCGTTAAAGTCAGTTGGAGTGCTAGTGAGCCTGAACATGAGGCTCATCAAATGAACACACACTCATTCCAATCAACACCATAAACTTCTATCAGTACGATCTGAGTATTCAAATCGGTATTTACAAAATGAAATAAGAGTCCCAGTTTTACTTGGCACAAGCAAAAAGCCACCGTTCTCTTAATTGCTATTAAAAAGCAGGCGCAGCATTGCCTCATTACTTGCAAGGCGGTACAGGTTTCTTAGGCGATTTGTGCGGTGTGTCAAGCGTGTGGCAGTCCCCGTAATGAAAAGCGTTGCCAAGATCGCTTTGCCTATGTCTCGAAAAGCGGTCTCATCACCAAGATCACACAAACGAGCTTCGTTTCGAAACGGGCGACGAGCAAGACTTTATTTATATCTCTGATAGCTATGTGAATTTTCAGTTCATTTGCACTGCAAGAAGTATTGTTGATGGTGATAATTTAGCGCTATCTAATCTGTTGAAGCACGGTCTGTTTAGAAAGATCACTCTAACCGATAAACCCGGGAGAACCATGTCCGACCACCTCGACGAGCACCGATACTCCTACCAAGCAATGTTACACATGCTATTGTCAAAGAAAAAACTGGGGCGAGAGTGGTGCAGGTCAGTTCAAACGATGGTATCCAAACACGCCGGCCGAATTCTACACCAAAAGTGAAGCCAATCCGGGTTTTAAATGCAGAACCGGCAGCCACAGTCGGCTTTCGACCATTCAAAGGAATGATGTGACAGAAACGATTGCTTCTGATCGATATGGCTCTGCGACTGTTCTCAACTTAAATGAAGCCAAAGTTTAAATTGATAGTGGCCGCAGTGGTGCCTGGAGCGCGGATTAGGATCACATCTATGCGCTGGTTTTTCAAACGAGTAGAACTGACACCCGCTCCAACAAACTTCAGCATAGAGCATATAGAGAATGCTCTGCATCCTATGGACAGGCCTCTCTTTTATCAGAAACAAGAGTTGGACAAGACGCACATTAAACTTAAAATTATCTGTAGCGGACCCCTGCTAAGCCAAGTAACCTTAGCAATTTTGCCTGCATCGACGTTTAAAAGGGAAATTACGCAAAACCCTCACGACTTCGCCATCTAAGGACTGTCTCGGTTGCAGTCTCAGCTTTGTCTGATGTAGAGGTGACTTTGACACGTAATATCACGACCGACTTCACTGACTAGGCATGTCAACAATCACACAGCTCGCGCACCTATATACAAAAAACATTTCTCACTTTCCGGGAGTTTTCGCCACTGACGAGATTCCAGATCAAGGTAGAGTCATAGAAGCCATCCCGACAACATTAATCAGCAACTACGACGCACATAGGTTACCCGGCAGCCATTGGGTCGCTTATCGGATTTCTTATAATGGTGCGGTCGGTTTGTTCGACCCGTTTGCCCTCTAACCGAATTCCAATGATATTTTACTAGGGCACTGAACATTCTTTTCAGGGTAAATTGCTTAAGTTTGCCACCGGCAAATAACGCCGAGCTATAGTTGTTGAATGCACGAACATGCGGGTCGTATGCACTATGTTTTGCCAAAATGGTCCAGAAAAACATTTGGGATTATTCGGTTGAGACCGAAATTTATGCTACAAACGTCTTGTAAAACTTTAGACCACATCGGCCTCATTTTTTTCGCATCCTCTTCGGGGAAGTTCATTTGAGTATCGACAAGTGTAGTTGAGCAATGGCACAGATGAGCAGAACGAGATTGGAGAGAAATCCAGCTTCTAGTTGCGGACCAAAAATATTTTGACGAAGGTCAATCGAGGCTCCTGCAAACCAGAAAAGTGCGTCTATCATAGAATTGATTCTGTGTATAGATGGAATACTAATCTACCAGTGACCACGTCATTGGCTATGTTTTTCAACAGTGGGTCGAGGGATGCTGGGACCGTTTTCCCTGATTATTGTCAATTCGGTCGATGCTAAGGTCTGCTCATGAACTTTCATATAGCCCTGGAGCAAGAGGTCGGTACTTCATGCCACACACTTTTTGCCTGTAGCCAATACTACCATCCCCAAATTTCATATTTGATTTCGAGTGGAAACCCACTGTTAACCATCTGTAAAGGTACTTGGACGATTGTTTCTTTGTATCCTTAGCTTTCTGGTGACATCCAGGTATAACAACTAGCTGACCCAGTTTTTTGTAACAATGGGGATGGTCCTCAACAAAAAGATCTTCGACATCGATGGAAAATGAGTTGGTGTAGAAAGCATCAGTAACAACCAGCAGGACGTATTCTTAACGGAAATACCACAGCAACCTTTGGAATGCTATATTGGTGTATGCGAGAACGAACGCTTTTGTACGGAACCCTTGCGCAGGCGTGTTACCATCTTTATATTTTATGTAGTGGAATTCATGGGCGTTCTCGAAGCTCAAGATCCGATCGGTTTCTCTAAGAGTTTTGCAGAAGAACGCGGTCTCATTGAGGTAAAGAAAAAATTGACTCATTACCATGTCTAGTGCATTTTCCGACGATCCAAACAGCCAAGTTTCCCTCTGGGAACTTAATGGCGGGCTTGGTTCCAACGTTGTATATGATAACATGGGCGTAAATTTCTAATAGATCTCCGGAGTAGTGGTTTTATGATATTCGGTTTCTAGCTCTTCGGGAAGATCATGATGGAGACTACCGCAGTTTTCATTTTCAAAGGCCGGGTCGATCGCTCTGGCTGCAGATCATGCCTTCCAAAGGGAACCGTCATTTCAAACAAAAGATTGACCACAAAACCGAGGCCAGTATCAACGGTGAAAATGTCCTCACGTGAACAACCTCTATTTGGAAACTTCTTCTTGAACTGTTCTAATATCTACCAGAGTTTGTGAGTGAACCCACTACCTATTTGATCATCTTATCCCAGAAGTAGTTAACAACGTAGCGGACGAAACAGCTCACTAACCCGCTGTTCTTATCAGGTTCCAACATCGACTCTGGTTCACAATTCTCCTCTGGGAAGCTCACAACGAAAATAAATGAGGAAAAAAAGTCCCAAACCCTTCTCCCAAATCATGTCCAATATCCAGTTAATTAATTCTTCGTGTGTTTTTGTTTTATTGTTAATTATTTTATAATTTACATATAAAAAAATTTTATAAAATTTGTTGGTTTATATTAGTGTTTATTAATATATAATTATATTCATATGCAACTATGTAAGCGTTACCGACGTTAAATAAATAAATGAATAAATGAATGAATCTGCTGATAGATTCCATGAAGGGCGTCGACGCTTACGTGACCCCCGAGAACTTTCCCATAATGGGGTGTTGGGATGTTCAGAGAACATCTCTTCTTGACTAGAGTCAGGTGTTTTTTGCCGATTTTCCCACGACTGTGTAGACCTTATAATATTCGTCGAGATCCAATAACTCTAGCACTTCGGAGAAAATATCTCTGGTTACCCGCAGGTCTTCGTTCTCAAACGAGACCCATCCGGATGTTGAACTGATGGCTATCGAAACCTCACCAGATCTCCTTCCGGATAATTGTGTCCCTTTTGTTCACGTAGTTTCATTCCGGGTAAAATATTGTCAACAACTAGAGCATTTTATACTTCAGGGTCAAGTTTGAGCGTTAATGGCACATCTTTTTAGCCTCCGGAATAGGACCATCAATGAGGTTTTTAGATATCTATAAGAGCCTCAAAATCAGCGAGTAGCTGATGTTGTCATAAAACAACCAGAGTGCCGTGAGGTACCCTGCGTGCCCCGATTAAACTCACAAAACGCCAAATAGCAGGCGTGAAGAGGTCCTATGGATTCCTCACTTCAGAGGATAAATGAATCTATTTATGTACATCAACCAGTTGTTACCCAACATATACAATAGGCGTATATATAGGTGAAGTCTTATATGACTGTTAGTGCCCCCAGATTTCACGAAACACCATATATGGGTGCCGCGAGGTCTTCTGCTCCTTCCACTTCGGAGTAAAAAAAAACGCCTTATTTCCTCAACACGTATGCAAAAAATTGCCATGATGCCATGATGATTAGTTTCAGTTAAATGAAGCTTTCAACTGCTGTGCAAGTGCGAAAAATAAAAAAAATAAATAAATAAACATGCACTAAGATGCATGTAATCCAAAAAAAAAAAAACATATAGACAAAGTTAATTTTTCCAGCTATATCAAAAAGTGATTACTGTGTTTATGGCATCTTCCGTTTTCATCTCTTTCCATATAAGCATCATTGTTAAATTTCTCACTCGTCCTCAAATTAAAATTTTCTCCTTCGTATATGAAAACTACTCAATGAGTGATACTTTTACCAACCGTTGCACATATCTCACAAGAATGAAACCCAGAATGTGTCACAGTTCTTCTCAGCAAAGCTCTAGCAGGCGCATTGCATATAAAAGCATAAGCGTTAATTTTGTAATTAATGCCGTATACATTATTGTAATTCTCCTGCAAATTTTTAAACTCATTAAAAAAAATCTCTAAAAAACAAGACGGTTTGATATTACCACAATACAGTCCCACGACAAACGGTTCAAAGTTCATTACAGAAGTAAAAGACAGGTGAGTAGAACTAGATTTGAATAATGGAATTCCGTCTATATTGAAACTTAAACGCAATGAAATTTCTATAACACAGCGCAAAATGATTGGTTTTTTAACTTCTACTTTTAAACCCAGATAGATGAAATCTCCGTGCCCATCAATATTAGTACACAGAATTTCTCGTTAAGTTATGAACAAAGTCCTAGAGTTTTTAAGGACATTGTGTTGACTTTGTGAAAATATATTCAATACTTCGTTTATGTGCACCCATTTTTTATGGCCCAATCAATTATAACTATCATTTTCAGATGAATTTTCAGTTTTAGTTTTGATAAATCCAAAATTTCATTTTCTGATCGGAGGTCGTCTTTTAGTGCACCTTACCGCCAATTATTTATATCAACATCTTCGTTCATTCATTCATTCATTTAACGTTGGTAACGCTTACACAGTTGTAAATGAATATAAAGAAATATTAATAACCATTAACAAAATTTACAAAGTTAAGGTGACATTTTTAGTAGTAGAGAAATAATATGAATATGGTATATCTATGATTAGAATGAGTATTATTCCAATTTACCACTATTGCAATTTCAGAGTGTTTTGTAAATGAAATGTTAGTTTCTAAGTATATGGTGTAGCAAGATGTATCATTATTCCTATGTCAGTGTACATAATCTTTTGTATAAATTATATCTTATAGATATTTTTTAACTTGTTTCAATAATTACCGTTTTAATAAATTTTTGATATTTATAATTCTATAATTTTCTTGCGCTTGATGGGCAAGCCACTGATAAATATTTGTTATAGACAGTAAATAAGGTTTTTTTTTTGAAAAGTCCACTTACAGCGGTAATGAAAATAAAACCTTCGCATTGAATATGAGAGAAACATATATTTAAAAAGATATTATATTTATTTACTGAAAATTCGACTTTGATACTTGACATAAAATATAAGTTTTTAAAATCATAATTTTTTTCGCATTCGTATTTTGTTTAAACTTATATTCTTCAAAATATATTACTTTGTTAATTCGAATTTCAAATTTTGCGATTCATGCTTGGTTTTTACCGATGTAAGGTAACTTTTACTGACAAAGTTTTGAATTTGAATCCTCATTTGAAAAAATATATTCTCTCCAATGGATTGCAGTGAGAATTATGTGTTTTGCTCCTTTTCGTTCCGAAATTAAAACTACTTCCACACCTTCGCCTAATTTACTGACCAAGTAACTTTCTCTAACTGCCTCTTTGTCTATGATTTCCACATAAAACCCTTCTTCGTTCTATTTCTAATCTCATTACTGTGTCTAAAAATCTTTCTTGTACCCCGATTGCTCAGTTGGTAAGACATCTGAATTCCAACCTTTAAGTACACCAGAACCAATCAGACAGTATGGAAAAAAGATTTGTAAATTTTCAAACCTCATCAGTCTTTAAACACATTGCGCCATTGTTGGATATCACCACATGGTCAAACACTTAATAATCCTACAGAGTTAGTAATAAGCGACGTCGCTAAGCATTTTAAAATTATTCTTACTAAAAATAGCTGCGACATCACACAGTTAATTATAGAATTTAGTTCGTTACACATCTTTGGCATGCCTGTATTAGCCAACAATCAAAAGAACCATTATTTGAAGTTATGGAAAATTTTTTTCAAAAAGAGCAGGTTACACCTGTTACAAATGCCAAAGTAGAACGTGGATTTTCTTGAATGGTAACAGTTAAAACCGATTTCAGAAACAGATTGGGACAAGACCGGTTGATTAGATGCGTGTCAACGGATTAGAAGGTCGAGAGTTGGAAGAATTTAACCCTGACATAGCTATTGAATTGTGGTTTTCTAAAGGAGTCTGACGGCTATCTGCAACACCACACAAACACCCTGCAAAGCGAAAAGCAGTCAAAGGTACGAGTGGGAGTTCTGTGATTGATAAAAGTACACTCACTCTGTCGGATTTAGAAAACAGTGATAGTGACACAGAGATCTAAACAAGATAGTCTTTAAAAAATCAACGTATGCCAATGTTTATTATAATTATAAATAATATTAGGTTTACAAAATGAATTTTTTGTTGCTTGACCTTCTGTTGTTGTTTGATAACACTCACCAAGCTTGAAAAGAAAATACTTTATCGTCAATACTCCTAGTTTGATGTGTGTATCAAAATATTTCCGAAGTATATCTTTTAATGTGTGGCCGACAAACAGCTTCAAGCTGGTATATTTCAGAAAGTTCCCATGGGTTTGGTTTATTTATGGTTAACATATTTCACAATTATTTGTGAATAAATCTTACTTATCTGTTCGGTGGATTCAAAGTGCCGGTAATTTAATAATTTTACATTTTGGTAATATACACCAGATTCTGTTGTTTCTAAATTGGATTTAAATTTTCTATAATTCGTAAAATTACTTCTAGCCGCACCATCATCTAAACTTTTATTTAGAATGATAGTTACCTTTGACATTATCCAAGTAAAATCTTGAATTCTACGTACCTGTTTAATAGTACCATGCAACTCGGATTGCATACCTAAACTAAGACGTCGTATAGGGCTTAGGACATCTAGGTACAAAGCTAAGTGTACTGGGAGGTGTCCTTCTTTTCACTTACGGAGCCAGCCTGAAGTTTGTGCGCGCTTTTCCGCTTTTGAGTCGTTCTGTGAAAGGTCTTCTAAATGCGTTATGAAAATGCCATAGTTTTCTAATGCAATCTTGATTGCTCTAAATTTATGGTCAATCCATCGAGTTCCGTTTGCCTTTGTGGGTTTTGGGACTGACTGGTCGTAAGCTTCAGCTAATTCTTTTAAGTTTTCCCATCTCTTGGGGCTCTTCTGATACAGATAATAGAGCTATAAAAAATTATTGTCTGTTTAAAAAAAGACGGTGATTTGTCAAACGCTTCTTTTATTACTAATTTCAGCCTATGGTTGAAACAATGGAAAATCTCAAGCCACGGAGCGTCTTGTTTGAAGATAACACCCAATCCATTGAATGCACCCATATTCACGGATGCTCCGTCGCAATTAATGATAATGAGACGCGATATTAAATTGTTAATACCGATTCTCTTAAATGCTGATTAGATTGAAGATTTTATACCTTGCGCATCAGCTGAAATAACATCCTCAACACTTAAATATTTAACTACTGGTGTACCATTCAATAAAAAAAAGAACATAGACAAATTCCTTTTCCATAACGCTCGTATCTGTGCTACCATCACAAAGAAAGCAATAACAATTTGATTTTGTTAAATCTGAAATTAAATTATTTTTTTCTACTTTTGCAATAAAATCAGTGAAAGTAGCCGCAGCTCTTTCATTGATATAACTTCGTCCAAATTAAGGAATTTTATTTTTAGTTTGTAGCTTTAGTAGATCTGGATAGTCACTGTATGGTCGTTCCTTTTTGGTTAAATACATGCTAGAATTAAATTTGTCTAGCAAATTTTTTCTATCGCGGTCATGTATTTTCTTAAAACTTCTCGCAATCGGTCCTTGTTCAACAACTGTTTTTTCATAAACAGCCGCCCAAGCTTACTTCGCTTTTCATGCTCAGAGGCAGCTTTCATGCTGTTCTCCATTTATATGTTTTTTTTAAAACTGTCTTTGGTGACAGACGACGACCCTGGTTTTATCCATTGTGATGAAAAGTTTTTATGTGTCTTAATTCGCGCTTCCCACTTTTTGCATACAGTACATCTAAAAAAATGATACAGAAAATTATTTCTCTCGTACTGCAAAATTTAGTTGGGCATGTATAAATGAAAATTTGATTACACAATGCAGAAAATTAGGTTGAAAATCTATTAGTAACAAAGAGCTAAGAAAAAATTGGAAAAGAAAATCAAAAACAGTAATAATTTATTAAAATACAAAACCAATCACGGAAACAGAATAAAAAATTAAATAAACACGACTTAATTTTTTTTTTTTTTTGGGTACATTAGATAATTTTGCATGAAATAAATTTACAAACTAAAATTAATACATGAAGCTAAGATAAAAGAGATAACGAGACAAAATACGGAAACAGAATAAAAAATTAAATAAACACGACTTAATTTTTTTTTTTTTGGTACATTAGATAATTTTTCATGAAATAAATTTACAAACTAAAATTAATACATGAAGCTAAGATAAAAGAGATAACGAGACAAACCTTTTTTACAGTGTCATAAATAAAAGAAAAAATTTGCATTATATTACTAACCTTATTCTGATAACTTTTCCATATGCAATATCATGCTGCAAAGAACAATCTAAATCCGTTTCCCTGCGCTTAACT
This sequence comes from Euphysa ruthae, assembly GCA_035046665.1. Classification (NCBI taxonomy): domain Eukaryota; kingdom Metazoa; phylum Cnidaria; class Hydrozoa; order Anthoathecata; family Corymorphidae; genus Euphysa; species Euphysa ruthae. Next base: position 22,628 of record JAUZNK010036303.1, read on the forward strand.
GTCGAAATTAATGCTGTTTTTGAATTTAATGACATAAGTAAGATTTTTTAGATAATGAATAATTTTTAAATATCTGCTAAATTATCAATATCAGCCTCGTTTGTTTAAAAACTAGCTCAAGAACTGCGAACTATAAATCGTAAACTTGAATTAGTTACACTTCACTCGTTTTCATTATTACCGGAATATCCGGATACATATATCCGTTTTTTTTATATACCATATCTGGAATATCCGGATACAGTTACGGTATAATGCCAATATAATATTCCGGATAAATAATTGGCGTTATGGTTTTAATGTATCGTCGGCTAACAATGGCAGATTAACGATATCTAAAAAGCAAAACATGCAATATTTGATTTTTCAAAAACAAACGGTTCGTATTGTTTTTAATAATGTTGTCAAGTGAGTTCGTAAGTAACAAAAACGGCTCGTATCTTGCGAATCGCTTGAACTTAAAATTCTTCTCTCTCAGTATAATCAATCAAATCTTGAATTTTTTCATTCTTTCCTTAGTTGTTCCCCCTTCTAACTCGTATTAACTGCTACCACATTGACAATAGTCCCTGTTACTGCACATGTTTAAGGGCCCTATATTTGTACTGGTGTATAAATATCAGTTACTAAAATGTGAGACCACATAAAACCATAGGAAATCACAGGAAACCATTTTAAATTAAATTTACAAAAAAAACATTTTAAACATGTATTAATTTACATTTTTATAAATGCAATTCGCCATTGAACGGTGTTAAGTGATAAAATATAATATAATATAAAGTATAATATTCTTTCTATCATGAGAGAATAACAGGTGGTTTCGTAGGTAGATAAAAACTAGATATGAAAATATTCAAGTGCTCACTTTTAAATTTCAACTCTGCTGGCTTTGAACTGATCACAAAGCTAAATAATATTGGTAAAACATTTGAGATTAACCTCACAGCATATATACGCCCAACTCCTAGTGAGAGTATCAGCTTCGAACCTAGCATAGGACAGCTTGTTTCAACCTCATTGTGGTCTCATCAGCCATGCGTAAGGTTGAAGTTGATTGACAGTCTTGTTGGAATTAGACTGATACCTCGCAATTCATACCACTTGCTGTAACAAATTTTTGAAGAAGAGAATTCTCGAACTATTGCATTTGATTTGAGCCTCGCCTAACCAATTGCAGGAAGGACAGAGGACTCTATTACGCTCAACCTCAAAAGCGACCGACATATAAGAAGGTGTCATCTCTAACGCGAGTGATATAATATTTAAAATAAAACATCATTTGAGATTAAGATGACACCTTATATATTGCTCGATTTTGAGGTTGAGCGTAATTAAGTCCTCTGTCCTTCCTGCAATTGGTTAGGTGAGACTTAATTCGAACGCAATTGTTCGAGAATGCTTTTCTCCGAAAAATCGTTACCACAAGTGCTATGAATTGCGAGACGTCAGTCTAATTCCACCAAGACTGACAATCAACTTAAATCTTAGGCATGGATGATGAGACCACAATTCACATATATATTCATATTTTAGATGTCAATATAATGAAATTACTGAAGCCTGATTGGGTGAACCATGGCGGTAAGTTACATTTGTAAGATAAGCTCTGTGTGCCAAGATGCGGTTTATAAGTAAGTATTTATTTTGCCACAAACAATTATACATAAGCTAAGAAAATTATAAGACAAGAGAAAACGAAAAATAACAATAAGATAAAACGCAAATGGTGGCAAGAATAGGCAGAAGAATTTTCTGTCACAACAGCATGGTCCCTTATATATAAAACACAAAAACATAGAGATTGATTAGCCGAAGCATGGTAAAAAAGAAAATTAAAAAAAAGTGTTTTTTACAGAATTATAGTCTATATTTATTAGGTTAACACGAATTCGAAAGTTTTATCTTAATTAAAACTACATTATTTTCAGCTCTACGTAAATTTATCACCAATTATTAAATGTATAACATTGAATAAACCCTCCTAAATTTCACACGCTTTTATTTTTTTCTTGGGAGTTTTCCAAATTACTGAAATAAATGTCTTGGCGTCATATTTTTATTAAATCAGGGCTGACACCAGATTTTTTAATAGGAAGGTGTAAATTGATTTTAAAAGGGCACTTTTTAGATAGAAAAACCCATCAAACCATTTATACCAGCTTAAGCTTGCTGCTATATAATATTACACAAAAGTTAAATTGATAAGATGAATTTAATGAAAAATTTATGAAGAAATTGAAGTTTGAAGGGTTTGAATTAAACAGAAAAAATGTTCATTCATGTTGATGTTCATTCATTCATGTTGATGTTCTTTTTATTCTAAAAAAAAACATGTCGTTGCTGCAGTATTTTAAAAACCTGAAAGAACTCAAGTATTGGATCCTTATAAATTATGCAAGTCAATGGAAAACAACTTACCAGACAATGTTACGGCTAAGGCAAAGGACCTGGAAAAGGTTCAAGAAAGTTTAAAACTTACTTGTGAAGGAAAGAAAAAACAATTTATTTAGGGAGGGAAAGACAAGCAAGAAATTGCAAAGTATGCAGCTGTTTGTGGAGTTCTCAAAAAACAAAAGTTACAAAACTTAAGCAAAAGTACAGTGCGTTCTTGGGTAAAATGTTGCAAGAAATTCATACAGGAACAGAAGAAGCAGGGTGAAAGCAGTGTCCTTGTACAATCAATCGGAAAGTTTAGAGGTTGAGCATTACTTTTAGAGGAAGGACTTGATTCTAAGCTACGATCGATGCTAATAAGCTTACAGCTGGTGCTGGCATCAACATTCAGGTAGTCTCTGGTGTACTGATTCGTGCAAATCCAGGAAGGTTTGGAAAGTACACTGATTTCAAAGTCACAAGATCTTGGATTCTATAATTGTATCAAAGAATGAAATTTTCATGTCGCAAGGTCACTACATCCAGGCCAGTCATTAGCAAGGTCATTGTGAATTGAGATTAGATCGCAACTTCTTTATGAAATTACTCGTTCAACACAGCATTCCAGATGAGCTCATCATAAATGGTGACCAAACACCAAGTTTGTTGCAACAGATCGCATCACTATGGCTGCCGAAAAGCATATTTCGCTTGGTGGGGCAAATGATAAAAGAGCCATAATTGTCACACTTTGTGAATCTTTTGTTGGTTACATTCTCCCATTTCAATTTATTTATATATACTGGGAAATCAGAAAAGTCCCTATTTTCCTGAAAGATTCTGTTTACCATTTAATGAAAAAAATTGGAGTAATGAGACAGAAAATATTTGCTTAATAGAAGATGTTTTAGCTCCTTACATTGAAAAAGTGAAGGCAAAAAATGCTTTACCAGATTCTCAAAAAAGCCTTTTACTGTTGGATACTTTCAAAGCTCAATCGACATCAAAAATTATCACCACATTATAAAGTTATGGTATAACATCTGTCATGGTTTCAAAAAAATTGACCCAATTGCTACAACCGCTGGACCTAACAATCAATGCATCCTTTATGAAGTTTGAGAAACGTACCTTTAGGGATTACTTTACTTCCTGTATAATGGAGGACCTGCAGAATGATCCTAATCGTGATGCCACAACAAAGTGAATTTATACATGGCAATTTTAAAGCCACGCTATGCCAAAGTTATGACTGACATGCATGCGTTCCTCAAGTCAGAAAAGGGAAACCGGATCATTGAGACTGGATGGAAGGCTTCGGGTATCACAGATGCATTGAGAGTTTCCCGAGAAGTAGATGAAAATGTTATAAATTTAAACTCCTTTTTATAATCTTACAACTACTGTATCTTATTATTAAAGAATTGTTTTTTCTTTGTCTCAACTGATAAATACAATTCATAATTTTTTGCTTTGTGAAGTAGTGTCTTTTTAGCCCTAATATTGAAAGTTTGTTATGTTGCATGCGAAAATGACAGAAATTTGTGCTAATTAAATAGCATGGGAGTATTCGGCCTTACTTGACTTGCGTTCACTACTGCTCACTTTAAAGATCGGCTTCATTATCGGCTTTAATTAATGATCGTGTTGATTTTCTCCTCTTTATTTTGATACTGGCATTATTTTTGTGCAATAAGGTAGTTTGTGTTTGATTTTATTTCATTAAAAAACCTGTTCCATATAAAGCGGCCTTTTGATGACACAACTTTTTTCCCATGGTGGGTCTTCTTAAGGGTCTATCTTTTTTTTTTGATTTTGATCTTTTCAATTTGGAAGAGCATCTGAAAGATCTTATTATCGAATCGGGTAATGGCTCAATTTAAAGTTTCCATTTGTGCTACAGCAACAATCGAAAACTTTTTCTTTTTGCTCTCGAGTGGATTTGAACTCACGAAACTTCCCATTACAATGCATTATTATCGGAAAATATGTTATTGCTAGGCCATATTGCCTTCAAAGTGTGAGTGTAACAAAACTTAGATGGCTGTTGCATAGATGATTCTTCTATTTCCAGAAATTTTAAAGATTTCAGACATTTAATTTAGGTTGGGTCTACTCTACTGCAGAATTTAAATGCACCTGGCAGCAATTCACTGATTAACCCTCGCATCAATGAGCAGCTGATTTATGGCTCTATACTGCTCAGTACCAGTATTGGAGCGGCTATTCATATTTAAACAAAATTTTATACATTTATTTTTGTTCACTTTTCAAATGGATTTTAAGTAATTTGTTGAGGCAGAAGATGCATAATCAAAGTGAGGTTGAATCAGAGCATTGCATAGAGCACAAGGCTGGTGTTAAGAAATATTGTTTTCTACATTTATGTCGTATAACTTTTCAAATCCTATTGAATTCGGTCATGAAGATATGACAAACAGGTGTTTGTCGAAAAACCCTTTAGAAATCCAGATTGAAATTTATATATGTTGTCTTTTCCAACAATTTTTCTAGTTTGACCTTCAATAACTTTTTAAAAAATCTGGGATATAATTAACAATAACATAATGTGCCTGTAGTTTTTTGGTTTTGTCTGGTTTCCTTAATTTTAACTAGTTTGCAATCATCTGGAAATGTGGTAGTCCTGGTAGAAAGATTTATTATTGGTCTCAAAATAGAAGCACATACATCCTTAAATAACATAGATGAAATTTCATCAAATCCTGGTGACTTATTTAATTCTAAATCAATAATTGTTTTTGATTACATTAAGTGACCTTTGGGAATTCAAATTCCTTCAAAATTTTCATTTGGCCATAAGAATTTAGGGTTGTTTGACTAATATAAACATTTGATGCTCTTGGAAGGAGGTTTAAAAGATTGGTTGAAAGATTTCCAAAAAAAGTTCTTAAAAGTATTAGTAGTTTGAAGATTATCAGTAATAAATTTATTGCTTTCCTTTAAACTTAAATTGGATTATGAAGATTGGTTTTTTGATTTTCTAACTCCTATATTCTCCTAAGATTTTTAGGTCTGCCTATACTTTCAGTAAGTTTATTTGTAAAAAAATATCTATATGGGCAGCTCTCAACACAACTCGTAGCAATCCGATTTTTGTATATTTTTAAGAGCACATTTGCCATGAGTATACAATTGAGATATTGTTAGTTTTCATCAGCTGTTTGTCGATGTATGAACTAGTGCAAAGTATTTTTCATCTGCTCAAGAAACTGTAGATAAGTCTTGGGTTTTGAAATGAGAAGTTTATACGGTCAATTGTAAAATTCATTGGAATTGCTTAAATTTTGGACAAAATGTTGGGTGCAGTGGGGATTTAAAATGTTGCAAAAGAGTAGATTGTTCAAAAAAAGACAATCAATTAATCAAAAATCAACGGTTCGAAAATTTTATGCATTGTTGGAAGTAAAATAATAGGTATGTAGCTATGTTTATCAAATGTTGTATTTTTTTTATGGATATGAATGGTGTTAGCCTACTTAGCTGGATATAAATTTTATTCACAACTGTATATGAAATCGAAAGCTTTAATTTTCATAAATTTTTTAAAGATTTTATTAATATTGGGTTGACATGGCGTTCAGAAAGAGAAATCCAGCTTGTTTTGTCTTTTAAATAAATGCATCCTTATAAAAAATATGGATTTCTTAACAAAAGCTGGCGTTTTAGGAAGTATCCTTGAATCAGGTTTTAACTTAGAATGTTTAAAAACCTTTTGGTCCAACTCCATTCATATTTGGGCATGTGAAACGTAGAAAAGTATAGGTGAAATTTATTATTTTCTAGATTTCTTTGCAAATTATAAAGATAAAATGTAAGGAAAATTATTAGCAATAGGTATTATTAGCAATGTTTTTATCTAAACAACCTGTCAGTAAGTAAATCACATGTGCTGCATTGTGAGCAGAAACTTTTTTCATTTTTTTGAGAAGTTTCCATTTGTTTTCCTTTGATCTTCACAACTGGTCCTCTAATAAAATACCTCTTCTAGATTTTTTTTATTTATTTTGAGAAGATACATATTTATTTAAAGAAAATGTACTTTCTATTTAGTCAAAAAAGCTCTAATGGTTCTTATGTTACAGTTATTTGATGATTGGTTAAAACAGCTAAGATATTTCATCATGAACCTTAAAAACAGTAAAAGTTAATAGTTTAAAGATATTGATCTGAAATTAAATACTAGAAGGAGAAAATTAGAAGACTAGGCAAATTCTTTGTAGGAGGAAAGCCTAGAAATAGCCATTATCTTCCTAATTACTGCCAGAATTTATTTAATTGTCTGAGTTTTTGTTGAGCCTCATATGGGACATTAACAAACATTCAGGTATTTTCAGCAATTAGCTTGCCCGGAATTTCAATGATTTTGTCTCTCGAAGCACAAATATCAACAATGCCTTTTGTATTTTTGTAGCTTTATATAACATTTCTGCGACCTTTTTATCTGTAGTTTGGCTTGTTATTTCACATTTTTGTATATGAAAAATTTTTCTCTCCTCATTGACAGCGTTGAAAAATGAAATTGAGTCAGTGATGATCTCCTTTCGATTGAAAACACAATTTCCAGCCAAATATTTAATTCTTTCGCTGATTCCATCCATGGGACCTCTGTTGTTTCTCTGTATAATAACAGCTTTGTTATGTTGGAGAGATTCTAGGTGTTCATTTAGTACTCAGACTTATTATATTTTCTAAGCCTACTTTTTAGTAGACTGTTTATATAAAAATTTTGCAAATGACATCAGTTTAGTTGATATTTTGACTACTCTTTTAATTAGTATTAGTATTTATGTCATTGTGTTTTTATGATACTTTTGTAGTTGAAACTTATTTTTATTTTCATTTTTTTTTACATTAATTTTAAATTTAAATTTAGGTAAAGCTATATTTTCACTTGATGTCCATCCTGACGGTTCAAGATTTGCTACAGGAGGACAAGGTAAATGATGTAAATATTTCTTTTAAATAAATGGCTTCGTTTTATATTTCTATTTTCACAATTGTTGTGTTTCAATCGTGAAGTATATTTTATTTTCTAAAACTTGACATAATTTGGAATAATAGCAATATCCTTATTTTAAAATTTGTACCCCAAATCAACTATTCATTTTTTTTTTTTCATTACATTTAACTTAAAACTTTTCTTTTTTAAATTCTAATAAAAAAACATTTCCTAATTATTTTTGCTGTAAATTCAAAAGTTAAAAGAAAAAAAGTAACACTACATTTTCTGATTTTCAGATGATCATATTCTTTTGCATATTTTAAATGCAGTCTTTAATCTTGTTGGAAATACCTGTTTTATAAATAAAGCTACTATTGATTTTTAATAAGTAACTCAAGTAACCCAAGGATTAATACCATCTTCAAGAATCTCTGATTCAAATTTTGTTTGAATAACTTTTCGAGTTGTAGATCATGAATTTGAAGAAGGTTAAAGCCCTGCAAATAGTAGTTCGTTTTTTATTTCTAGCTTAATCCTAGCTATGATGAATACTAACATCAGGGCAGAATGTCGTAGGAACTGGAACAATAATAACATAATTATCAAGCTATATTACCATATATGGTCATAGAAACTGCTATGTCATAATCTTAAAATATAAAGCCTATTTTAAATATCTGGAGAAACAATAAAGCTTTTTCAGCAAAATAAAAAAAATTGCTTGTCATGTTTTGTTTTCTTTCATAAAAAAAAAACCAACTTCTCAGGGTACATTTATTCTTACTTGTTAATCCTAACCTATTATAAAATATTGATTTAGGTGAAGATTGTGGCCTGATACTGCTTTGGAATGTTGCACCAGTTTTGAGTGAAAAACATGAAGCTAATGACAGTGTTCCAAGAATGCTATGTCAAATGGACGAACATACTGGTAGGTAGAGATCGTAAAGCTAATATACTGCTCAGCAGTTAGCTGTGTAGAATCCACTGAGGGAATTGGTCTAAGGTTAGAATTAGAAATATAAATTATCCAAGGCTCTGGAAAAATTATAAGTTGGCTCGTCCTCAGAAACTATCTCACTCCTTTAATTTATGAATTATGATAACATTGCAGATGTTTTTAATGTTGAAATAATACATTTTTAGGATGTGTGAATTGTTTACGGTGGTCAAACTGCGGAAAGTATCTGGCTTCTGGTGGAGATGATAAACTTGTTATGGTTTGGCAGCTGTCAAAGTTAGTCTCAATTTTTTTAATGGCTTTACAGTCCCCAAGTCAAAGCTAGTTTTGTTTTTTTAATAGTTTTACAGTTTTCAAGTCAATATTAATTTTTTGCGGTTCTCAAATTTTGCATGGTGGCAGAAATTTATCAGTACAAAAAAGTGACTGTTATGGATTTAAAAAACCCCATTATGCCAAAATACAGTCATTTTGGGCCTAAAAGCATCGATAGTAGACTGACTCTCATCTTTTTTGAGAAATAACACATTTTAGAATAGACTAATTCTCTGAAGTGGGAAGGAAATAAGAAATAACTTTTTTTTTTTCGGTTAATTGTTAATAGGAAATATGGAGGTAATTATTTAATTCAACACACCCTAACTTCCTTCCCACACACAAGAAAAAGAAAAACAATAGAATTTAAGCAATTCTGCAGGCTAGAGCTAATTATTTAACAATATTAAAATCTTTTTAGATGTTAACATTCCCGGTGTATAAAACCTACTTAAAAGTGTGTTAGTTTAAGTTGATCTCTCTAACATATTATTATAAGATTATTATAAGATGATAGTTTTTTTTTTCTTTTTTGAAATTATTGTTAACAATTCCACAGTTGCTATATCACTATATACTAACTAATTATAATATAATGTAATTATATACTAACATTTTAAGTATTACGTTTTAAGCGACATACTTGTAAATTATACATCAAAATAACAAAGTCATTATATTACAATTTTTGAGGTTTTGACAGGACTGGTAGTTCATGATTATTTATTGAATTAGGTTTAATTGGAGTTTATAGTTACTAAGAAACGCAGTAAATCGTAGACAAAATAAATTGTTTGTTCATTTTGTGTTAACATCTTTATTTTTAAAAAGCAAGTATTGTTCTTGCATAGCTAAATAATTTTTTTTTAGTTTTCTTGTCTTTAAAACGATTTGAAACGGATAAACGACTAATTCTATTGGACATTGACCAAAGCTTAATTACAGCCCTGTATATTATAACAAACACAAAGTATAATTCAAATGGATAATCTAATAACCTATGAAAAGAATCGACTTTCTGCATAAGTAGTAAAACATATGGACCCTAAATCTAATTTGAAAGCTCTATTCTCTTCATCCCATAGACTGTCATTGCTGCAAATTGTCATCAACATCAAAATTGTGCTGTGTGTCATCTTTGTTTGCTGGTATGTTATTAATAGCCTAAGGATATTGAAGACTCGTTCTGTGACGGCGTTGGAACTTGTGATGGAAAATACAATTTGCACAAGAGGCATACATTGGGAAACTCATTTTTTCGATGTTGCAACACCTGCTTCCATAACTTTCTTGTGTTTTTCAGAACCTTGCTTGAGGGTCGAATCCTGCAGTTACAAGTGTGATTTGAAAATGATTTACCAAGTATTTCAAGGATTCATTGCCATATTATCTTTCTTCCTCCCACATTTTTGGATCCATCCAACTCGTGTGCTTAAATTTTGGATCTTCAAAAGATTCAAATGGACTGTTGAGTGCTTCGATTAATCTGAGGCAACATTTTTTTCAACGTTTTGCACACTCTCTCAATTCAAATTTCATTCAAATTTGTAAAGTCATCAAGAACAATTGTGATTGTTTCCCTATTTGCATTTTGAAGGATATGTCCAGATATGACAAAATCTGCCTTCAATGTTCGATCGTTCTCTTCAAAAATAAATCTGTTGAAATGACTATCCAGCATTTCGTCGGGTTGGCCAACACAATCAATCACACCTTTTACTTCCAACAACAAACATCGCTGGACGGTTGGCTGAACTTCAGAGATAATTAAATGGGCTTCTTCAAACAAAAAAGAAAATGGAGAGATTTTTTCAAGAAAATAAAGCCACACACATAACACAAAGTTGTATAGTTGCATAATTGTTTCAAAAAACCAACAATCTTTGCCTATGTTTCCGCTTTGTGGCGACTAACAGCTACAGTGTTGTCTAAGGCAGCAATAATAGCTGGCCAAATCGAATGGAAATGTGTCAATGCTTTCTGACGATGGATTATGAACTGGGTTCTTATCAATTTAATGATGATCGACGTTGATATTCAGCGATTCAGCAGCTTTACGAGTTATTTGCACAAATTATATATCCTCAAATAGAGTTTATCTATTTCGTTGAACTCAGTTTTATCAAATTCATCTTTCATAGCTAACTCCACTCGATGATTGACACAATGAATGGGTTTTTCCCATCTCATCAGCCAATCTCGCCCATATCTTGCCATCCTTGTCATCAGTCCATTATACTGACCAGTATTAATAAAGAACCATCGGATGTGAGAAAAACTAACTTTTCGGTGTAGTTTGCAATTTCCAATGGTCCTTCCGTGCCAAAAATCCTGTCTATGGCTTCTTTAAAAGAGGCAGCTTCAATGCCACCAAACTTACACATCTGTAAAAGATCACTTGTCATTGTTATAGCGGAACTTTTATATTCAAGTTTAACCAGAACCATTTCTTTTATCATACCCTGTTTTTTTGAGCTTGAGACCCATATGTAAATATAGAAAAACATAGCTTATCACATAGAGTATCGATCTGCATTTTTCAATGCCAGCACGATGGATTGATGTTATCAGAGAGAAAAAATGAGATATAATTTATTAGATATACAACTTGGTCTCAAATGGAAATAATAGATGTAATCATATTAAATTGGGACCATGATACGCATTCCTTAAGTTAAGGAATACATTTCATGGTCTCATTTTCTTTCGTTACCGTTAACGAAAGAAATTTTTGCTGAAATTTCTTTTGCGAATCAGCAGTGAAAAAATTTTAAGCAAAACATTTGGTTTCAATCATTTCTTATTGTTTGCTGTTCATTTTCACGGAATAAATTTTTGAAAATAATGGTAAATTTCTTCAAGATTTTTCTGTGAAAATTTCCTCTCGCGAGAATTTCTTCCCTGGTTGGTAGTCTGATCTACTTTTCTTATGAACAAATATCTATTCTAGCTTCAATGGAGAATTTAAAGAAAGTAAATATTTCCTGCAAAAGAATATGAGACAATATACAAGAAAGTCCCTATTAGAACAAAAACATGCTTTCAAGTTTTTATCTTGTGCTTTTCATCAGAAAATACCTAAAACAATTTGAAAATTTTGCTAAAACAAAAGTATCTTTTAATCTGCAGTACAAAATCTTATAAATCTTGTCTATATGTGCATGATTGCTATGGTCTCTTTGAGAGGACTAAGTGGGATCCTTTAACTTATATAACTATAACTATGATTACCTGATGAAAATTATTTTCTAGGTGCATACACTTGAAAGCAACAAAAAGTTTTTTTTTTTTACTTTTCTCAAAAGCTCTGATATTCCTGTTATTTTGGATTAAGATATATTATTTTATACATAAAATGCGTGTTTTTATATTATTTATTTTTTTAAATCAGTCGCTTTCTGCAAGGATAAGCAGAAAACTAAAACAAGCGATAAAGAAAAAGCAGGTCTTAGAATGATATTGGTTGACATTAGACACGAAGGATG